>CAUYQV010090801.1:0-15725 GCA_963574575.1 Galagoides demidoff | reverse complement strand
AATTTGGAATGCTTACATCAAAGTGGTTAACATAGCCTTCACCTCAATTAATTATTGTTATAAGACATTTATACTCTACTCTTAATAGATTTGACATGTACCCTTGCAATATGCACAATAGGTAAGGTCCCACAGATTACCCTCCCTCCACCCGGCTTCTCCCCTCATCTCCCCTCACCCTCTTCTTCCCACCTTTATCCTGGGCTATAGTTGTGTTTTATCTTTAATACTTTTTCTTCTATTCTTGAGATACTTTGCTAAGAAGAATATATTCCAACTCCATCCACATAAACATAAAAGAGGTAAAGTCTCCATAGTTTTTATGACTGCATAACATTCAATGGTATACATCTACCACAGTTTATTAATCTATTCATGGGTCAATGGGCACTTGGACTTCTTCATTACTTGGCAATTATGAATTGGGCTGCAATAAACATTCTTGTGCAAATATCTTTGTTGTAAAATGATTTTTAGTCTTCTGGATATATACATAGTAGAGGAATTGCAGGATTAAATTACAGATCTACTTTTAGTTCTCTAAGTGTTCTCCGAACTTCTTTCCAAAAGGAATGTATTAGCCTGCATTCCCACCAGCAGTGTAGAAGTGTTCCCTTTTCTCTACATCCATTTCAACACCTGCAGTTTGGGGATTTTGTTGTGTGGGCTACTCTTATTGGAGTTAGAGGATATTTCAAAGAGGTTTTGATTTGCATTTCTCTGATGATTAAAGATGATGAGCATTTTCTCACGTGTCTATGGACCATGCACCTGTCTTCTAAGAGAAGCTTCTATTCAAGTCTCTTGCCAACAATGAAATGGGATCACTTGTTCTTTATTAATAATTTTGAGTTCTCTGTGGATTCTGTTTATCAAACCTTTGTCAGACACATAACCTCCAAATGTCCTTTTTAATAGAACCTTAATCCACAGTTGTCCTGTCAGCCCCAAAATTGCTCGTCACGACTCTTTCTTTTATTTTGGCTTCTTTGATGAAACCTTTAAATTCCCCACTTTTTAGAGTAGCTCTATCTTTCTAGTTCTCAGTTTCACACTCTCTTGGAAAATCAAATGTATTTAATCATATTACTTCCTAAAGCTAACTAATCAGATTAGTGGGTTATGATAACACCCAAGGTAAAAACAAATTAATTAGGTCTTTCATACTTTTACCAATTTTCTTGTAGTTCTCCCCAAAGATCTAACAAATAATCCTGTGAGTAAAGCAAAACCACAGTGTTACCCTATGAGGTATTTCCAACGTGTGCTGTTTTGTTTTCAGGAAGAAAAAATAGAATGTGATATCCTTCATAAGTCTTTAATTCTGTAGATGAAATAGGAATTATTTTGATATTGGTGCTGTTAAAATTATTTATTGACTCTTTAAAACTCTAAAACCTGTCAATAATTGGTATATCTTCTGTGGGGACTCCTACACAAACATCCTTATTGAGAAAATGAAGTGGTGGTCTATTGAAGTTTCTGCTGATTTTGAACATTTTAAAATCCATTTTTTTGCTTTCTAAGAACCTAACTATGCATGCTTAAAGAATGGTTGCAAAAATAGGAGTTACATTACATGTAAAATCAATGCAGCTGTAGGAAACACCAACCTTTTTTTACTTAAGTAAAGTATCAATGCCAAGGATATTGGTGTTTCCCAACAAAGTTTTTTTTCTTATAGTACATACATGAGGAAAAAATAGGCATTAAAATATTATCACTAAATATATATATATATATATAATCACTAAGACATTTGCTTTAAAAAGTCAAAATAACTGTCCAAAATATTATAATGTCAAGAGAGTTAAAGTCTTCAAAGACTGCTTTCAAAACACTTGCATTTTAAAGCTGTGTGATCACATTTTATTGACAACCTGATACAGCATTTAAAAATCTGTATGAAACACACACAGACAAACCCAAACCCTGGAAACCAATGTAAAAATTCAGAATTTCAAAGACGAATTTGGAACATTGTCCCTGAAATGGAACAGACTGATACATCTTTTGTCATAGACAATAAAAGAAAGTGACTCAAAAGGTGGGAAACCTTCAATGGTATGGAAGAATGAAAATGAAAATCAATGAGGCATTCCCTTCATTTGAATTACTAGGCATCTGAGAGAGATGAAATAGACTACATAACAATGTTTATCAACTCTAAAAAGTGGTTGTGATGAGGGCAATACAACATAATGAAAAAGGCATAGGTTTGAAATTAAATAACTATTGGTTCAAATTTCATGTTTGCTGCTTATTAACTTTGTTTTATCATGGAAACATCACTTAACTTTTTTGAATTAATTGCGCATCACGAAAGTACACATAATAATACTGAACTCACAGGACTGTTGTGAGAATAAACAAGAAGGAATTTAAAGTGTCTGACAACATATAAGACATATGTTAGTAATTAATGGAACAAGGAGGAAACCAAAGGTCTGTTTGACTCCACAATTTCTCCTTTTCACCAGCTTATTTTATGGATTGTTAATGAGTTAAGAATGTTATTTACATGAAATTTAATTAAGCTTATATTCTTATGAATGATATTTTGTAGGTTATATTACCTTTTCTGTGTTTACAGACACATTGTAGAAAAGGGCAAGGCATTCAAAAGTAAGCATCCTCTAGACAGAAGTCTAAAACGTTTAAAAGGGCAAGGCATTCAAAAGTAAGCATCCTCTAGACAGAAGTCTAAAGCATTCATAGTTATATTTATATTTAATTTTCTCAAGCATGTAATACAAGTAAGTTTTAACTTGTTGTTTCAGTCTAGGAAACTAAGACTTGAATTAATTTGCTCAAGTCCTTTCAACTGGTAGGTGGTAGATCTAGGATTCACCTTTAAGTCAGCCTGATTCTAAAATCTTATTTTTTAAGTACATATCTCTTATCATCACTAATCAGTACAGAAATACTATCCATATTTCTTTGTTTACCCAGCATAAAATATAGAAAGATAGTATTTTCTTAAATTAATAAAAAATGTATTTGTGTATTTTATAAATGATTATATAAACAAAGAAAATTATAAAATACAGTTTTTGCACTTTGAACAGTATCTGAGGAACTGAGACAGATTGAAAAGATGGCAGGTGGGGTGGCTCCTGTGGCTCAAAGGAGTAGGGCACCAGCCCCACATGCTGGAGGTGATGGGTTCAAACCCACCCTTGGCCAGAAACTGCAAAAAAAAAAAAAAAATGAAAGGTTGGCAGGTGATAAGACCCAAGTACAAATCTACTCTTTGGATTTCCTTAACATATAGTGCCCAGTTTCTTTTTCTTTCTTTTTTTCTTTCTTTCTTTCTTTCTTTCTTTCTTTCTTTCTTTCTTTCTTTCTTTCTTTCTTTCTTTCCTTTCTTTCCTTCCTTCCTTCCTTCCTTCCTTCCTTCCTTCCTTCCTTCCTTCCTTCCTTTCCTTTCCTTTCCTTTCCTTCCTTCCTTCCTTTCCTTTCCTTTCCTTTCCCTCCCTCCCTTCCTTCCTTCCTTCCTTCCTTCCTTCCTTCCTTCCTTCTTTCTTTCTTTCTTTCTTTCTTTCTTTTCTTTCTTTCTTTCTTTCCTTTCTTTCTTTCCTTCCTTCCTTCCTTCCTTCCTTCCTTCCTTCCTTCCTTCCTTCCTTCCTTCCTTCCGTCTCTCTCTCTCTTTCTCTCCGTTGCATCCTGTCACCTGGGCTTTACTGCAGTGGCATCATCAGAGCATCCTAGCTCACAGCAACCTCAAACTCCTAGACTCAAGAGATCTTCCTGGGCAGCACCTGTGGCTCAGTGAGTAAGGTGCCAGCCCTATATATCAAGGGTGGTGGGTTCAAACCCAGCCTCAGCCAAACTGCAACAAAAGAATGGCCAGGCATTGTGGTGGGTGCCTGTAGTCCCAGTTACTCAGGAGGCTGAGGCAAGACAATCACCTACGCCCAAGAGCTGGAGGTTGCTATGAGCTGTGATGCCATGGCACTCTACCAAGGGCAACATAGTGAGACTCTGTCTCTTAAAAAAAAAAAAGAAAGAAAGAAAGAAATCTTCCTGCCTCGGCCTCCTGAGTACCTGTGATAATTGGTGCAGCACCACACCCAGCTAATTAAAAAAACAAATATATATTTAGAGATGGGGGTCTCATATTTATTTTTATAGATGGGGGTCTCACTATATTGTCCAGGCTGGTCTCAAAGTCCTTGCCACAAGTCATCCTCTCACCTTGGACTCTCAAAGTGCTGGGGTTACAGGTGTGAGCCACTGCATCTGGCCCATCTCGCTCTTCTGATTGAATGGACGCCTCCTTATATTTATATGTCTTTTCTGCTGCATTTCCATTGCAACGTCTCTGCAAATTCCTTGTGTGCGTTTCCTTACATTGCTGAAACACAATCCCACAAGCTCAGTGGCTTAAAACAACACACACCGATTATCTTGCTGCTGCTGTGGTCAGAAGTCTAAAATGGGTCTCCCTGGGATAAAAATCAACAAACTGGAAGGACTGTGGTGCTTCTGGAGGCTCTAGGGAGGGCAGGAGGATCCGTTTCCTTGCTATTTCCAGCTTCAGGGAGCTACCCACATTCCTTGGCTCACAGCTTCTGCTTTTTCCAATGGCAAAGCCAGCAATGGTAGCATTCCCCCAGCCGTACTCTCTCTGGTTCGTCTTGTGAGGACACTTGTGACTGCACTGTATCCACCCAGGTAACCCAGGATACTCGAGTAATTTTAAGATCAGCTGAGAAGCAGCCTGGATTCCATCTGTGACCTTAATTCCCGTTTGCCATACGGCAAAAGACATTTATACGTTCTTGGACGAGGGAGGATATTCAAAGAGCAAGGCAGAATGGGGAAATTGACCTGCAAAGTGGATTTAAACTATTTGGACTTGTCATTATCAGAACAATTTACTTCTATTCACTGCCCCCTTCCTCTGGGGGTTTTATTTTATTTTTACAGCTATTCTTGGCATTATATATTCTCGATATTAACCCCTTATCAGGTTGCTACTGTGTGTGTGTGTGTGTGCGCGCACAGACTATTCCTAAGGTATTTTTAAACCTTCCCAAAATTTAAATACCGAACCAGAATCTGTCTACCTACTGTTTCCTTTCCATTATACTTTCATTTGGGACCAAATATGAAATGATTTTTTTTTTGGTAGATGCAATAAAAATACAACAGATTGATTTCCAAGAACACTGTGTATTCTTTTTCTTCTTTTTAGTGAGTGCCAGGATGGATTTTGGAGGTTGGGCCTCCTCACAGAATCCCTCGGGGCAGAGGGTGAGTCCAGGGCTTCTGTGCAAGTGATTTATTGGGCAATGGAGCCCCACCCCCACCCCGGCCTCCGAGGCAGAGTTCAGGACGCAGAGGGAGGGACTTGAAACAGAAAAGGAGGGAGAGCCAACTGGAGGATTTATTAGCAGATTAGCTGCCAAAGTGGCAGCTGAAGTTTGACCCTGGGGGACCTTCTGAGGATTACAGAATAATTATAAGACTTCCAGCACCAGGGATGTGACAGTGGGAGCTATTTACCCATCTTCTGTGGGTTAAGGTTGCCTCTCTCCTCTTGTTTGTGACTGCCGACAGCCCAGAGAGATTCCCAGGACATAAGAGTGGCTTGACCCAGGCTGGATTAGGAAGAATTGTGGTGATGTTTGCATGCAACCTACACTAAGTGGCGGTGTCTAGAAGGAGGACACAACTGAGAGGTTGACTTTGCAGGGTGTGAAGTGTCCCATGAATGTACAACCCGCCTCCTCAGAGTTAGATATCAGGTTGATTTTTCTGGTTGCCGCTCTTTGCTTACAGAGAGTTTCATAAAAGACATTCATTTGGGCTGGGTGAGGTGGCTCACACCAGCGCTTTGGGAGGCCAAGGCAGGTGGATTGCGTGAGGTCACAAGTTTAAGACCAGCCTGAGCAAGGGAGAGACCCTGTCTCCACTAAAAATAGAAAAATCAGCCATCATGATGTGCACTTGTATTCCCAGCTGCATGGGAAGCTGAGGCAGGAGGATCACTTCAGCTCAAGAGTTTGAGGTTGTTGTGAACTCAGATGATGCCATGGCACTCTCCCCAGGGTGATAGAGTGAGATTCTGCATCCCCCCCCAAAAAAGTTAATACATATTTCATCCACAGCATGGATTGTGCAACGTACAAGCCTGGTCAACTGAGTTCATGAACTCATCCTAGAAAAAGTATCATGTATCTCATTGCTAAATTTCACTATGGTCACCCTCAAAACACTCCCCTTGATCATCTGGTGAGTGTAGTGATATTCAGAAATGACATTTCTTAGCACTTCTGTTTTTCTACGTTGAATAAAGAAACTTAACTGTGTAGCCTGTTGTGCATATATATATATATGTGTGTGTGTGTGTGTGTACTTCTGTGTATATATTATACATATACATTTGTATATATGTACACTCCACTGTATGCATATGTGTACACTATACCCTTGTGTGAATACATAAATGTTTTTATGTGTATATATTCCCATGTATATATATGTGCATGTCTGTGTGTGTGTATACACATTTGTATATATGTACACTCTACTGTACTGTGTTTCCCTGAAAATAAGACACTGTCTTAATTTATTTTTTCTCAAGAAGACACACTAGGGCTTATTTTCAGGGGGTATTCCAGTCTTCCTTACTGCTCTGTGCCGAAATGCAGATATGCTGCATAGCCACGCCCATCACTAGGTCTTATTATCAGGGTAGGGCTTATATTTAACAAATGCATAGAAATCCTGCTAGGGCTTATTTTGGGGGTAGGTCTTATTTTCGGGGAAACATGGTATGCATTATGTATACATTATACACCTGTGTGAATATATACATGTTTTTATGTGTATATATACCTGTGTTTTTATATGTATATATATATATATTATATATATATTTATGTATGTGCATGTGTTCACATCTACATACATACACACATACACTAACATAGATAAATTGGATATGTGGTAGGTGGATGGATGAAGAGATGACAAGTGGATAATAGAGAAATAGATGATAGGTAGACAGAGAAAATATATATATAATAGATAGAGGATAGTGAGCAGACAGGCAATAGGTAAATGGATGGATAACAGGTGGATGTATAGATGATGAGGACACAGGAAATGGGTGAATGAATGGATGGATGATATATAGACATATAATAGAGTAGATAGGTCATAGATATAGGTACACTATAGATAGATACAGACAGATAATAGATAGACATAGATGGATGTAAGTGGACAGATATTGACAGAGGGTAGACTTTGATAAGGAGATAGAGAGATGATAGACAGAATGGATAGGTTGATAGGTGATAGCTATAGATAAACTAGATAGACATAAGAGAGATATACATGGGCAGATATTGATGGAGGATAGAATTTTTATAGATAGATGATTGATAGATAATAGATAGATAAATAGATGGTCATACATAGATGATAGGTAGATCAATAGATGACAGATAGATAGTTAATAGATGATAGATAGATAGTTGATTGACAGATAGTTAATTGATGGTAGATAGATAATAGAAGATAGATAATCTATGATAGATCATAGATAGGTGATAGGCATATATAGATGATAGACAAATAAATGATAAAAAGATAGTTAATTGATGATAGATAGAAAGATGATAGAGAGATAGATAGATAGATAGATAGATAGATAGATAGATAGATAGATAGACAGACAGACATGTACAAAGAGACTCTTTATGAAGAAGAGAAAATTCTCTTTCTCTTGTACTTCTAGCCCCACATATATATCAGAGATTGTCCACATTGGGGGATAGTTTGACCCAATTTTGTATCAACTCCTCATACACTGGTACCCCCAACTCTGTTCTTAAATGTGCCTGGGACCTGCAGGACAATAGTATTGTAGATTTTTGAGAGGAAGGAAACGGCAAGAAGATGGGGAAGGCCCAGGCAAGCCCAACAAACGTCAGCGCAAGTTTTGCAAGAATGGAAGCTTTTAAGCAGCATTGTTTTTTTAATTTATTTTACTTAATCATCAAGAGCAGAGAGATATCAGGGTGGTGAGGCAAGGACAGGGGCAGGAGGATCATCTTCTTATCAAGAAACACAAGACAGTTGGGAGAGAAGAGGGACATGGGACATGTGCAGAACTGGTCAACCTGAATTTGTTCCTAAGAGTCATAAAACACTCACCAGCTCATTCTGGGGCCACTGTTTCTTCAGCAAGGGGAGGGGGTGATAAGATACCACCTCTGATCCTCTGGGGTCTGTTCCAGGAAGCAGGTAAGCTCAGGGCCAAGTGATGGACTGGGCGGGATTTCTCAGAACTCCCACCTCCTTTTGGGAGGTAGCCTCTTCTAAAACACCCAATTGCTGCAGCTCCTGATAGCTGCAGGTGCAATGCTATAATTGCCAGCTTCCCAAGGCATAGAGGGTGCTCAATTCCCTTCATATGTTAGTGTTGTCAGATTAAATACAAAACCCTGGATTAATCTGATTTTAAGATAAGCAATGACTGCTTTTATTTATTTATTTTTTTGAGACAGAGTCTCAGTCTGTCGCCCTCGGTAGAGTGCTGTGGCATCACAGCTCACAGCAACCTCCAGCTTTTGGGCTTAAGTGATTCTCTTGCCTCAGCTTCCGGAGTAGCTGGGACTGCAGCAGCCCACCACAACACCCGGCTATTTTTTGTTGCAGTTTGACCAGGGCCAGGTTCAAACTTGCCAGTCTCAGTATATGGGGCTGGTGCCATACTCACTGAGCTACAGACACTGTCCAATAAACAATGACTTTTTAAAATAAAAAATATATTTTAGTGCAAGTTTGTTTCATGGGTCATATTGCACTCAGAAATGATCTGTGCTTTATCTGAAACTCACCTTTAACTGGACATCATCTGCAATTTTTTTTTTTCCTGAGACGTTCTTGGTCTGTCTCAGATTAAAGACAGTCTTGGTCTGTTTGTTGGGCTGGGAATATAGTGGCCTCAGTGTAGCTCATGGCAACCTCCAACTCCTGGGCTCAAGTGATTCTCCTGCCTCAACCTCTGAGGTAGCTGGAACTACAGGTGCCCTCCACAATGCCGGGGTAACTTTTCTACTTTTAGTAGAGATGGGGTCTCACTCTTGTTTGGGTGAGCTCCAGAGATTCTCCTGTGTTAGGGCCTCTCAGTGTTAGGATAACAGGTGTGAGCCACCGTGTCCATCCAATCCTGCCTCTTTCTTTTTGCTACATCTGGCAACCCCTCGTGTGGTCCATTTACATTTTTGAGTGGTGAAAAGATAGATTGATACAAACCCAAATATTCACCTGACCCTCTACCATGAATATTATTTTGTTGCTGTTGTCTGCTTGTTTTGGAGTGGCAATTTTTCCGTTTGCTCTAAATTACACCATTGTCAGAACTGCTAATAAAGTCACACGCGGTAGCTAACAAAGCCTTGTCTGTCAGCGGCATCTTCTTCCTTATGTCAGAATGCTTGCAGGCAAAGATGAACCACCATATGCAGGAAATGGAAAGTTTTCTTTGAACGTACAAAAGCAGACAGAATGTATTTTTAAAAACGCAGGGACATATGTGATGTGAAAGCATTAATCTTACCCTTTTTTGATCAGTTCCGTCCTCATGCATTCCGGATGTTTTCGAAATAACGTTCTTTGCATTTGCAAACTATTAGGAGACTCGCATCTGGAAAATAAAAGTGACATTCGTTTAAAAGACCCAAACTTCATCTTGACTTCCGAAGTCGACCTTTGATGCTATATAAACCCTTTGAATCTTTAATCCAACTATATCCAAGAGGAAAAAAATATACACACACACATATATATATATGGCATTTTCCGAAACTTTTATTTGAACTATTCTTACAGAGGTCACAGCACAGAAAAAACAAGTCCACACATTTGCAATTATTTTACTATAATAAATAAATTATAAATGCAGAGCATAAGACATTTTAACAGAGTATGCAAATAGTGACTCATTATTCCAAGACAGGGATAGGAGAATGGAAAAGAAGATAAACCATAACTTACAACATGTCAACACCTAAAGATTATTTTTTTAGCTCACCAATGAAGAATAGCAACAGTGTCTATTTATAGAATTTTGGCGAGGACCTTGAAAATTGCAGCCATTCAGAGTAAATGCACATTTGAATTGTTGTTAAGCAGGTAGATTAAAATATAGATGAGGTGGTGGTCAAAAAATAAGTACTGTGATCACAAGAGTTTTGTTTTTTTTTTTTGAGATGGAGCCTCAAGCTATCCCCCTGGGTAGAGTGCCATGGCATCACAGCTCACAGCAACCTCCAACTCCTGGGCTCAAGCGAGTCCCCTGCCTCCGCCTCCCAAGTAGCTGGGACCACAGGCGCCCGCCACAACGCCTGGCCATTTTTTGGTTGCAGCCATCATTGTTGTTTGGCGGGCCCGGGCTGGGGATTCGAACCCGCCACCTTAGGTGTATGTGGCTGGCGCCCCAGCCGATTGAGTCACAGGCGCCGAGCCAAGACCCTGTCTCTTAAAAAACAGACAAACAGGCTCGGCGCCTGTGGCTCAATTGGCTAAGGCGCCAGCCACGTGGCGGGTTCGAATCCCCAGCCTGGGCCTGCCAAACAACAATGATGGCTGCAACCAAAAAATGGCCGGGCGCCTGTGGTCCCAGCTACTTGGGAGGCGGAGGCAGGAGACTCACTTGAGCCCAGGAGTTGGAGGTTGCTATGAGCTGTGATGCCATGGCACTCCCAGGGGGATAGCTTGAGGCTCTGTCTCAAAAACAAACAAACAAAAAAAAAACCCAGACAAATAAAGCAGTTGGATGTTGTGGCAGGTGCTTATAGTCCCAGCTTCTCAAGACGCTGAGTCAAAAGAATTGCTTGAACCCAAGAGATTGAGGTTACTGTGAGCTATGACGCCACGGCATTCTCCTGAGGGTGATGAAACTATTTAAAAAAAAAAAGAAACAGGGTCTTGGTCTATCATCTGGGCTAGACTGTAGTGGTATCACTGCTCCTGGGCTGTGAGCAATACTTCTGCCTTAGCCTCCCGAGTAGCTGGGACTGTAGGCATGTGTGACCACACCTGGCTAATTATAAAAAATTTTTTTGTGTTGTTTAGACTGGTCTCAAACTCCAGGCTTCAAACAGTCCTCCTGCCTGGGCTTCCCTAAGTACTGAGAGTACAAGTGTGAGCCATTGTATGTAGCCAAGATTCTCTCTCTCTCTCTTTTTTTTTTGAGACAGTCTTACTTTGTCACCTTTGGTAGAGTGCTATGACATTATCAACACTCATAGCAACCTCAAACTCTTGGGCTTAAGTAATTCTCTCACTTCAGCCTCCTGAGTAGCTCTATTTTTTTTGTTGTTTTAGCGGGCCTGGGCCAGGTTTGAACCCGCCAGCTCCGATGTATGTGGCCAGTGTTCTAACCACTGAGCATGTGCGCCAGGCCTAAATAGGTATTGCTTAGTAGAAAAAGCAAGAACACATTGGAAATTAAACAAAAGTAATAAAACTGTTAACAGAAACATCGCAATATATATTAGAGCTCCTGTGGGTATCTGAAAGGCTGGGAAGCTAGGTGAGATTTTGGTCCAGACCAGATCCTTTTTATTGGGGGTGAACTATGCAGATGATGCCAACAGTAGTTATGCTGGTTTGTAGAAGAGGAAGCTGAGTTGGGACAATTGTGTACCTGTCCTAGAACATGTAACCTTTCAACATAGCATAGGGATTAAGAGCACAGACTATAGAGTCAGATGACCTAGATTTGAATCCTGGCTTTACTGCTTTTTAGCTATGACTCTTAGTTTGCTGCCTGTAAAAAGGGAGTAATAGTAGTATGTGCTCCAGGGTGGTGTTAGAGAGGATAATGACTTACAGTTGTAAATAAAGCACTTAGAATGATTTCTGGCACATAGTAACAGTATGCGTTTGCTGATGTTATCATTATTACTACTTACTGGTTTCAGTTTTGGGAATGTGTGCACATATATACGTGAATATGGATGTGGACTATCCTTGCCACTCTAAGACATCTCTGCACCATTGGCCTCATTCCTGGGAAAATAACATCTTTGTGGGCATTCTTGATGGAGACTGGCTTTTTTTTGACTGAGTTTCACTTTGTCACCCTCAGTAGAGTGCCATGGTGTCATAGCTTACAACAACCTCAAATTCTTTGGCTCAAGTGATTCTCTTGCCTCAGCCTCTGAAAGTAGCTGGGACCTCAGGTGCCTGCCACATACCTGGCTATTTAAAAAAAAAAGAAAAAAGATGGTGTCTCGCTCTTGCTCAGGGTGTTCTTGAACCTGTGAGCTCAGGGTAGTCCACCCGCCTCTGCCTCCCAGAATGCTAGGATTATAGGCATGAGGCACCGTACCCATCTGAGACTGGCTTTCTGAACTTAAGTTATGTATCTTATTTTTAGTGGTTGAGTCCTTAGTCCATTAAGTAATTCATTATATCTGGATTAATTATATCCTATTTAAATAAAAAAGCATTTGTTTTGTTATTCCTGGAGAGTCAATTTATTTTATGTAGTAGCTGAGATATTCTATGTGAATGTGTCATCATCATGGTTGTGAAGGTTATCTTCCAATGCTGACTCTTCAAGCTGTGTCTGTAATTTGGAGTTGAATGATCTGTTCAAAATTTATTAAGTGCCTATTGAAATTTCCCCTATTTGTAGCATATTTTTAACACATGATCAGAAAATTTGCCCTTATTTTTCTTTTAGGGCATGATATTACATGGTTTTTAGTTAAGTTTTACCCATCAGTGTTTTTTTGTGTGTGTGCCTTAAAGTTAGAGTCCTCGTGGTGTATTTGTGGTATTTTCTTATATAATCTTTAATAGAAATGAAGATGGCTGTTAAGTAAACCATTTTTAGTTCATTCTGAACTAAGATCTCTTGAAAAAGGCAGCTGTTTCTTTGTAGTCTCTTATCTTCAAAAGAGTCCTTGAAAAAAATAGCATTTTAAACTTTGTTTAAAAAGATTTCTTCTACAGAGATAATGTAGTTTGATGAAGTTTGTCTATTCTACTGGTTTACTTCCCTTATAATACGATTAATTTAGACCAATCTTGCACTTAAATCTAGGAAGCTTTATATGGTATTTTAATTTTGTTTTTAAACAAGTTAAAAAGTAGCAGCAGTTTTTATCTGTGTTTTTTTTTTTTTAATTTTTTTTTCTTTTTTTGAGACAGAGCCTCAAGCTATCCCCTGGGTAGAGTGCCATGGCATCACAGCTCATAGCAACCTCCAGCTCCTGGGCTCAAGCGAGTCTCCTGCCTCAGCCTCCCAAGTAGCTGGGACCACAGGTGTCTGCCACAACGCCTGGCTATATTTTTGCTTGCAGCCATCATTGTTGTTTGGCGGGCCCTGGCTGGGGATTCGAACCCGCCACCTTAGGTGTACGTGGCTGGCGCCTTAGCCGATTGAGCCACAGGCGCCGAGCCAGTTTTTATCTGTGTTAAAATATACTACATCTTCACTTTGGATGAGGTAAGGTAAAATATGGGTTTTAAAATTTGACTGGATAGATTGAAGTAACCTGGTACTTCATGTAGCTTAACAACCTGAGATATGTATGTTTGAGTTTCTACTAGATTATTTTTAGATTCTTTTACACTTGCCTGTTTCTATTCTGAGTATTCTCTTGGAACCTGTTCCAGGGTAGTAGAACTTTGTTGGGTGGAGAGTGATAGAGTGCGGAAGGAACATAAATATAAACTGAAATCCTGTGATCTGGCAACTGGGTCCTTGTTACCCTGGCATTCCTATTTATTACACATAGCTCTGTTTACAGAGAAAGAGAACATAGAATTTCTTCATATTTCTTCAGCTCAATTCTTGAGTCGAATTTCTTCATTCAACTCAATATATGAGTTGAAGATGTTGTTTTTTTTTTTTTTTTTTTTTGTAGAGACAGAGTTTCACTTTATTGACCTTGGTAGAGTGCTGTGGTGTCACAGCTTACAGCAACCTCCAGCTCTTGGGCTTAGGCTATTCTATTGCCTCAGCCTCCTGAGTAGCTGAGACTACAGGCGTCTGCCACAACACCTGTCTATTTTTTGGTTGCAGTTTAGCCAGGGCTGGGTTTGAACCTGCCACTCTTGGTATATGGGGCCGGCGCCCTACTCACTGAGCCATAGGCGCCGCCTGAAGATGTTGATTTTTTTTTTTTTGGTAGAGACAGAATCTCACTTTCTTGCCCTTGGTAGAGTAATGTAGCGTCATAGCTCATAGCAATCTCCAACTCCTGGGCTTAAGCAGTTCTCTTGTCTTAGCCTCCGGAGTAGCTGGGACTATAGGCCCCCGCCACGATGCTGGGCTAAGATGTTGATTTTCTTGTAGTCTAGTTTTCATGCCCTAGTTGGTTTCACAATTTAGTGGTGGTAACAGTTTTTTTGTTTTTTTTTTAAAGACATGGCAGGGGTGGGGGTGTCTCTGTTGCCCAGTCTGGCCTTGAGCTACTGGGGTCAAGCAGTCCTCCTGCCCCAGTCTCCTGAGTAGTTGATACTATAGGTATGTGCCACTGTGCCTAGCTTAGTGGTAACAGTTTTTAAGGATGTTGATGATTATTTTGGTAACTTAGTATTTTTTTTTTTTTTTTTTGAGACGGAACCTCAAGCTATCCCCCTGGGTAGAGTGCCATGGCATCACAGCTCATAGCAGCCTCCAACTCCTGGGCTCAAGTGAGTCTCCTGCCTCCACCTCCCAAGTAGCCAGGCACCCGCCACAACGCCTGGTCATTTTTTGGTTGCAGCCATCATTGTTGTTTGGTGGGCCCGGGCTGGGGATTCAAACCCGCCACCTTAGGTGTACGTGGCTGGCGCCTTAGCCGATTGAGCCACAGGTGCTGAGCCGGTAACTTAGTATTTTACCTTGTTTTATGAATTAACTGTCTTTAGAAGTTTTTTTTTTTTTTTTTTTTTTTTGAGACGGTCTCACTTTGTCATCCTGGTAGAGTGCTATTGTGTCATAGCTCACAGCAACTTCAAACTCTTGGGCTCAAGTGATCCCCTTGCCTCAGCCTCCCAAGTAGCTGGGACTACAGGCACCTGCAACAACACCCAATTAGTTTTAGAGACTGGGTCTCGCTTTTGCTCAGGCAGGTGTTGAACTTAGGAATATGGGCATGAGCCACTGCGCCCAACCTGTCTTTAGAAGTTTTATGTAAAACTAATATAGGAAAATTTATTTGGCTCGGCGCCTGTGGCTCAATCGGCTAAGGCGCCAGCCACGTACACCCAAGGTGGCGGGTTCGAATCCCCAGCCCGGGCCCGCCAAACAACAATGATGGCTGTAACCAAAAAATGGCCGGGCGTTGTGGTGGGCGCCTGTGGTCCCAGGTACTTGGGAGGTGGAGGCTGGAGACTCGCTTGAGCCCAGGAGTTGGAGGTTCCTATGAGCTGTGATGTCATGGCACTCTACCCAGGGGGATAGCTTGCGGCTCTGTCTCAAAAAAAAAAAGAAAAAAAAATTATTTTAACTGAGTGTTTTATTTATGTATTTTTTGAGCTTTGTTTTTTCCAGAGGATTTTAGTCACAACAGCTCCCCCCACCCTTCATGCCCCCTTTGCTGCTTCTGCAAAACCTCATTTTCATCTCTGGAAATTTTGTTGCCGGAGAAGAAATATTAGTCCATTCTTTTTTTTTTTTTTTTTTTTTTTGAGAAAGAGTCTAAAGTTGTTACCCTGAATAGAGTGCTGTGGTTTTATAGTGAACAGCAACCAAAAACACT
>CAUYQV010090800.1:0-22598 GCA_963574575.1 Galagoides demidoff | reverse complement strand
CATCACAGCTCATAGCAACCTCCAACTCCTGGGCTCAAGCGAGTCCCCTGCCTCCACCTCCCAAGTAGCTGGGACCACAGGCGCCCGCCACAACGCCCGGCCATTTTTTGGTTGCAGCCATCATTGTTGTTTGGCAGGCCCAGGCTGTGGATTCGAATCCACCACCTTAGGTGTATGTGTCTGGCGCCTTAGCTGATTGAGCCACAGGCGCCGAGCCTAGGGCCGGGTTTTTTAAACCTGTCACCTCCGGTATATGGGGCCGGTGCCCTACTCCTTTGAGCCACAGGCACCGCTCCGATTTCAGTTATTTAGCGTATATACCTGGAAGTAGGATTACTGGATCACAGAATTCTATTTTTTTTTTTTTTTGAGGAAACACCATACTGTTTTTCATGAATTTTGCACCATTTTCTGATACTTTCCCACCACCAGTATATATGGGTTCCAGTTTCTCCATAGCCTCACCAACATGTAGCTTTTTTTTTTTTTTTTTGCAGTTTTTGGCTGGGGCCAGGTTTGAACCCGCCACCTCGGGTATATGGGGCTGGCGCCCTACTCCTTTGAGCCACAGACGCCGCCCAGCGTATTTTGCTTACTTTCTTATTTTTTTCATAGCCATCCTGGTATGTGTGAAGTTTGATCTCAATGTATTTTTGCTTTGCCTTTCCCTGATTATTATATTAAACATCTTTTCACATGCCTGTTGACCATTTGTATTTATGCTTTGGATAAATAGCTATTCAAATCCTTTCCCCAATTTTACATGAAGTTTTTATTTTTATGCTATTGAGTTGTAGAAGTTCGTTTTACATTTTGGATATTAATCCCTTATTGTCTTTTCATTCTGTTGATTATTTCCTTCCCCGTGCAGACCCTTTTTAGTTTTATATAGTCCCACTTGCATGTTTTTTGATTGGTTTTGTTTTGTTTTGTTTTGTTTTTGTTTGTTTTATGTTTTTTAATGCTTTTAATTTTGGGGTTTTGTTGCTTATGTTTTGGGTGTTGTAACCCTGAAGCTGTTGCTAAACCCAATCTCAGGAAGGTCTTTATGTATGTTTTTATTATGGGGTTTTTATAGTTCTGTGTCTGATATTTAAGTCTTTAATCCACTTTTTACCTAATCTTTGTGTATTATATAAGAAAAAGATCCAACTTAATTCATGTAGATATCCAATTTTCTCAATACTTTTTGTTGTAGTGACTATCATTTCCCTATTGTGTATGCTTGGGCCCTTGAAGATCACTTATACCCTATCTACTCGACTTTCTTTCTGGAGTTGGGGGAAGAAACTCAAATCTACTATACATTGCATATTTGCAATCTTTTCTTCACTTATTTACAAAATCAGCAATGTAAATTGTCATTGTTTTACAATAGAATATAGGATATCAGTTCTGATATTCATTGAATCTGCATTTGGTGGTGTAAAGTAACTCTTTAAAATATACTATTTATTATACTGTTATTATTAAGCTTCCAAGAGATAAAACTCTGTAATAAAAACACATGGCCAAAATCTAATGGTTTTTTTTTTTTTTGGGGGGGGGGTTTACAGAGATAATACAAATACTCAAAATTAAATAGTAATTCAGGATAATAATATAAAAAAACTTTCAAGGCTATGTAAATAAGCCACTTTTATAAGCTTTTACAAACTACTTTTTCAAGGTTACACTTAGTCAGACTAATCTTTGAGATTTATTGATTACAAAAGCTGTTCATATTTTGGAACTGTACTACCTACTAACACTATCACCAGAAATCATACAAATGAAATTTCAGTGACTAGCATAAGAAAGAAAAGGAAGGGTGGCGCCTGTGGCTCAAAGGAGTAGGGCACTGGCCCCATATGCTGGAGGTGACAGGTTCAAACCCAGCCCCCGCCAAAAACTGCAAAAAAAAAAAAAGAAGGAAAAGGAAATGTATTGCATTTGTTTTCTAAACTTACAACAGAATAGTCTAATGTTTAAAAATTAAGGTAAGCTGGGGCGGTGCCTGTGGCTCAGTGAGTAGCACGCCAGGCCCATATATGGAGGGTGGCGGGTTCAAACCCTGCGCTGACCGAACTACAAAAAATAGCCAGGCATTGTGGTGGGGACATGCAGTTCCAGCTACTCAGGAGGCTGAGGCATGAGAATCACCTAAGCCCAGGAGGTTGCTGTGAGCTGTGACACTACAGCACTCTACCGAGGGCGACAAAGTGAGACTCTGTCTCTATAAAAAAAAAAAAATTAGGGTTAGCTTTTATATAATAAATTGACTACTTTCCCAGGGACAGCCTACTTTATAAAATAATAGCTACCAAATATGGATTGAAAATAGTGAGCAAAGCACAATATCAACATCATCTTAAATGCACACCTAGTACTTACATAATAACACATCACATTATTGGTTTTTCTGATGAGTAAATCACTATACACAAGTTCACACAGTTTGGAAGGGGTGGAGTCAAGCTTTCAACTGAGTATTTGACACTGAACCCCACGTCTTTCTCTGCCAGGTAAGAAGGGAGTAAAAATTGTTTATTGCATTCATTCTGCATCTATATACCTTAAATGAAGGAGAAGATCACTGAGAATACAGATGATAAATTATCTCAAATCCAAGGCTGCTGCTACATCATATACCTAGTATTTGTAACTTTTTGTCATGTGCCGGAATGTTCTATTATAACTAACATTAATGCAAAAGGAGGACTTCAATTTACAGATATATGAGGTCCCATAAAGTGGGTGTGTGGTTACTCCTCAAGTTTAAAAATTGGCTTTTACCTTTTCAGTGTAACAGTTCATAAAATGACAGCATGCTGTTTAAATGATTTTCATTACAGGCTGTTTTCAAGAGGCAAGTATCTTGGGAATATGTCTCATTTAACTGTTCTTCAGCATAATGTCTCCCCTATGGCTCATTTTCTTAGTTAATGATCAACATCAGCAATATATCTTTTTAATGTGAATGTGAAATTTGTGTTCTGCAAGATGATGATGGCAGGAGATGGTAGAAAGCTTTTCATTTATCTATTTATTTTTGCTTACCCCTTTATAAGTAAAGCCATCTTGCCAATAGTTTACAAAATGTATTATATGTAGCACAAGAATCTTATTTATTTACTTCTAGTAGGAAGTGGAAAAAAATAACTAAAGTTCATAAGATTCCATTCTCTAATGAACTGTAGTTCCATGATGCACTAAAATTCACCAAAGATTTACAGATAAAGAGTCTACGAACACTTAACCACACGAACTGCGTCAGTTAAATAAACCCACTTGCAACTCCAATATCCACCACACTAAAAATATGCCAAATATTTCTGAGGATATTTTTCTTGATTTTGTTGGTGAAAAAAGTTACTACCCGAACCAAATGCTTTTTAAAAATGTGTCCATAAAACAGGTAATACCCAATGCAGTTCACCTTATTATGAAGATACAGGCGGTAGATATGCATGCTGATTGCTTCTGTTTTTACAAACCTATTTCTATAGTCTATTGCTTATCCGATTATAATAAATTTTATAGAAGAAATAACCATACGCAGTGCTTTTCTTTAGATCCTGTCAACAGTTATTCTCCATACAGATGTTGATTGAGTGCTCTTCTCCTCCTGAGGGGAAAGAGGAAAGCTGAAATAAACTTAGTCGAGCCTCTCAGTAGTTATTGTCCTTCAATTCTCCTCATTTAAATCATCCCGATCACCTAGAAAACAGACAACAGAGCTTCCAATCCATCACCCAAGCAAATACAAAGAAAATTTGTTTCAAAATCCTAGAAGAGGACCTAGAGTGGGATGGTAATGAATAAACATTCCCTTTCTTTTGGGTTCAGAAAAGATTTATTCATGTATTTATTTAATGCAAAGTATTAGAAATTTGTAGAAATATATCATGTTAAATTTAACAAAATTCCACTGGAACAAAATATTCCTAATGTGATAAGTTCTAAAATGGATTTGTTGTTTTTCTTTAACTCTCTCATGCCTTGATAGGGCTTTTAAACTATTTTAGTTAAATCTGAGAAATTCTAAGTATAAAATTGCTTCTTAGAGTTTCTTAGTGCCTAGGAATTTTCTAAATGGAATTTGCAACTGTGGATTTAAGAAACAAGTTTAACGTCTGCCCTCACAACAGATTTCTTTTCAAGAAATAGTTATTAAACTTTCACAGATCAAGTGAAACATCCTTGGGAAAACCCTATTTCCTTGGGAGAACTATTCAACTAAGATGATTTTATCTGTATTTACAATTTAAGCAATCAGTGTAAATTAGTATTTTGAAACAATCTATTATATTTACATATTATAAATAAAATTAAAATAGTATTTCTGAAATTTAAATCTTCAGTATATAAACTAAATAATACAATAGATCCAATATATCAGGGCAAGAAGAAATAAAATCTATGTGTTACTGATACCAGAATTTCATCTTCAGCAGGTTCTTGATCTCTGCGATTTGAAGAATGAATCCACAGACCACAGATCAGTGGTGAGACAGGATTTATTTTACAGAAAAGAGCAAAGAAAAAAACACCAAAGCTCCTGGCAGAGAGAAAAAAACCCCAGTGGGGATGGGCAGCGCCTGTGGCTCAGTGAGTAGAGTGCCAGCCCCATATATGGAGGATGGCGGGTTCAAACCTGGCTCCCACCAAACTGCAACAAAAAAATACCTGGGCATTGCAGCAGGCACCTATAGTCCCAGCTACTCAGGAGGGTGAGGTAAGAGAATCACCTAAGCCCAAGAGCTGGAAGTTGCTGTGAGCTGTGATGAGACAGCACTCTACCAAGGGTGACAAAGTGAGACTCTGTCCCTTAAAAAAAATAAATAACCAAAAAAATGGCTGGACATTATGGCAGGTGCCTATAGTCCCAGCTACTGGGAGTCTGAGGCAAGAGAATCACATAATCCTGGTAGTTGGAGGTTGCTGTAAGCTGCCATACTACAGCACTCTACCGAGGGCGATAAAGTGAAACTCTGTCTTTTTTAAAAAAAAAAACTATTTAAAAATAACCCCAAGTGGGGGGGGGGCAGTTCTCTCCCTCTCTGTCTCTTTTCTAGCTGGCTTCTTTGTCTAGGGGTATATATAATCACACAGATCCTTTGTAGTTACAGTAGGCCAGGACTTGGTAATGAATGGATACAGTCCCTTTGCTTGGGTGAGATGAATGAGTGCATTAATGAATGAGTACAATCCATTCCTGAAATTGGCCAGGCCTAGGAAACTTACATGAAATTGACCAGGCCTGGGAGGTGGGGGTTCCCTCCTCAGCTGTAAGTGCAAGGGGAGGGAGACACTAAAGCGCTGGTGTCTCCCCAGCAATTGTCTGGTCCCTGTGGCTACTGGAGCCTCCTCCAGGGGTCCTCTTGCCTACCCTCCAACCCACTGGCTCCTTTGCCCGCTGTGGCCACACCAATACCAGCAGGGTGGAGGCAGCAGGTCCACCCCTCAGCTCCACCAAGCTGGCTGGGGCACCAGCCAGCTTGTATCATAACCAAATGTTGAGCAGATGGTAACGTGATGAAAGATATGAGAGATAATTAAGAAACTTGGTGATTAAGTCTAACCCAAAACAAACAAAGGTCCTAAAACCAAAGAACATAAGAAACAGAAAGAAATATTTAAAGAGACCTTGATTTAAAAAAAAAATTGCTCAGCTGAAAAAATAGACAGTTTTTCACACTGAAATAAGTCGATGAAGAATGAGTCCAATGGATTTTAAAAAACAAAATAAAAAAGGGCAGCGCCTGTGGTTCAATGGGTGGGGCACCGGCCCCATATACCGAGGGTGGTGGTTCAAACCCAGCCTTGGCCAAACTGCAACAAAATAATAGCCGGGCATTGTGTCGGGCGCCTGTGGCCCCAGCTACTCGGGAGGCTGAGGCAAGAGAATCTCCTAAGCCCAAGAGCTGGAGGTTGCTGTGAGCTGTGATGCTATCGCACTCTACCGAGGGTGATAAAGTGAGACTCTGTATTTAAAAAAAAAAAAAAAAAAAAAGAAAGAAAGAAAGCAAGAAAGAAAGAAAGAAAGAAAAGATTCATATTAAGATACATGCCAATGAAATTTCGTAATCTCAAGAATTAAAGTGTTAAAAAAAATTCAGAGCAGAAAAACGAGGTCCCTACACAAGAATATGAATTAGATATATATTCAGCCTTTTACCAGAAATGCTGGATAGTAGACATCAACAAAATAATGCCTGACCAAAATTGCATTAAACCAACAATTTATAACCAGTTACACTATAAGTTGTGTAAAATAAAACATGTCATATCATTTTTGTATTGCTATAAAGGACATACCTAAGACTAGGTAATCTATAAAGAAAAGAGATTTAGGTGGCATCTGTGGCTCAAAGGAGTAGGGCGCCAGCCTCATATGCTGGAGGTGGTGGGTTTAAACCCAGCCCCGGTCAAAAACTGCAAAAAAAAAAAAAAAAAGAAAGAAAGAAAGAAAAATAAAAGAAAAGAAAAGAGGTTTATTTGGCTCACAGTTCTGCAGACTATACAGGAATCATGGCACCAGCATCTGCTTCTGGTGAGAGCTTCAGACAGCTTCCAATCAAGGTGGAAGGCAAAGGAGGAGAAGATGTGTTGCACAATGGGAGAAAAAAACAAGAGGATGAGGTGGTGCCAGCCTCCTTTGAACAACCAACTGCCACATTAACTAATAAAGTTAGGGTGGCTCCTGTGGCTCAAGGAGTAGAGTGCTGGTCCCATTTACCAGAGGTGGTGGGTTCAAGCCCAGCCCTGGCCAAAAACTGCAAAACAAACAAAAAATAATAATAAAAGTAGAACTCACTCTATATCATAGGGAGGGCACCAGGCCATTCATGAAGGATCTGCCCCCATGACCCAAACATCTGGCAGCTGGCCCCACATTCAACACTAGGGATCAAATTTTGACATGGGATTTGGAGAGGCCAAATATCCAAATAAATCAACACATGTACTCATGTTTTTAAAAATTATATAAAAAGTGCTTTAACAAAATGATGCTTAAAAAGTGAAGAAATTATATATTTTAAGCAATCGTGGCAAAACATGACTTTTATGAAGAAAAGAAATCTCCAAAGAAATAAAATATAGATACATTAGACTTCAAAAAGTAAAACATTTTCCTTTTAAACACTAGGCAATTAGTGTCACAGAATTATATTTCTGGCTCTATAGATCCAGTGCAATCTTTGATTTTCCCTATAATAACATCACATCAATTTTTAACTTTCTTAATGGTGCTTAGCATGATACCTATAAAAAAATCTGCTTTAAAAATTAATATAGACAAATTCATCTTGCATTGTTCTCTTACCATATCATTTTTCCTCATAGAACAAATTTTTCTAATCGTGTTTATTAATTTGTGAAAAGATTTGTCATTTCCCTTGTTAGGTATCACTGAATGATGTTTTCTACCATTGCTAGCAAAAATACCCCCCACAGAAACCAGGGGAGTGGACAGGGATGGAAAGAGCCTGGCCCAGAACCTTTGCAAATACATGAATAGAACCCCTACTGCCAGGCCAAGCCTTCTGGCTTGGGAACAATGCTCTGAACTCAACATCTATCCCAAGAGGCTAGTTAAGCAATCTACGTGCTCTGCAGAGGTTTAGCAAAGCCCACATTCCAGCCACAATCTGTCTTGCTTCTCCCTTAACTTCAGGAGGAGCAGAGACAAGCAACACCTCAGGAGCTACAAGGTCCCTCCTAAAGACTGGGGCATTCATGTGCCCCACTTGGGGGACCAGAGCCTACCACTGGCAATGAAAAAAATCATCTCAACAACTAGCTCTTCCATGCAAATATCAATCAATGACAGGGGGAACAACCCCATAACTACACCCAGTGCCTTCCAACTCAAGCAAATAGGGAGCAGCAGATTTATAGTCACAAGACCAATGCACTAGCTCAAAGATTAAGCCGGGGCTCCAAACTCACTACACTCTACTGGGAAGAGGTGAAGACAGTAGAACAGAGGCAACCTGAGTTTCATCAAACCTGCTAGGGCACCACAAAGGCAACTCAGGACCAGCACGTCCTCCCTCACACATAATCAGGAATCAATCTTTGGGGAGTCAGACAGATCCACAAGCCAGACTAGCACACCCAGAATTTGATTAAGAGAACAGATAAGAAGAAATCAGTGAAAGAACTCCAGAAACATGAAAAATCAGAGTGGAAGAACAACCCCCAAAGAAATCAATAACTCCTTAACAATGAATCACAGACTAAACAAAATGGTTAAAATGAAGATGAAAAACTTTGAACATGGGTTGTAAAAAAGTTCAGTGAAACACAAGAGAAAATAGAAACCTGACACAAATAAGCTACAAAAACAATGCTGGAAATGAATTTAAAAAACTAAATAAATTGAATTATTAAAGAAAAATCTGATTGAAATTATGGATTCAGAAAACCATCAAGCATAAGCAGCTCTGTTTTATAAGATGTTTCATGATAGGTTGTTATAAAGCGGTTCATGTACACATAAAATTTTGGAGTATACAGTTTGAGGACCTCAAAAATGGTTAAAATATTTTCCATTTAGTGTGTTGTTAGGGTAACAGAACTTTGATGATATGTAAATGCTATTGCATTATGTCCACAGATTTAATCAAAGACCATTGACCTCACTTACTGATGGAAATTTGGTAAATGCATTCAGGTGCTGCCATAAATCTTATTTTTTGGTAGCTATCAAAAAAATTCTAGAATCACTTCCTATTATGGATATGAAAAATGCAGAAAAATCAGTAATCTCAGTTATCCCCTGGTGCTGACTTAACCTCACTCCTCTCTTAATGCAACATTTGTATCTCTTACAAAATTAAAAATTCAGTATAGGGTGGTGCCTGTGGCTCAGAGGAGTAGGGTACCCGCCCCATATACTGGAGGTGGTAGATTCAAACCCAGCCCCAGCCCTGGCCAAACAAACAAACAAAGAAAAAAAAAACTGCAAACAAACAAACAAATCAAAAATTCAGTATACTATACAGACATGCACAATTGCTTAAGATGCAGCTCTCAATAATGTCTACTTCACTTGGCTAATGGCCAACATTCAAAGAGTGGGTAAAAATATTCAATGTTATTATCATTTATAAATCGTTACTATTATAACCTCAGTTATGAAACACAGGCTGTTACTTCTATATTAACCAGATCCTTCCCTTTAGAATAATGTGTGTGTGTGTATATATATATATATTCAAGCCACAGTTCTCATTAAGTTTCAAATTTTAGCAGGGTTTAACATTAGTGATCAAAGCCTAAAATGTACATGCAAACGTATGCATAATATACACATATACACACACCACAGTTTTCTGAGATATTATTGATCCTATTACGATATATTAGTTGAGTTGTTGTTCTACAAAAATAATTTTGCACTTGGCATTTGTGGCTCAAGTGGCTAAGGCCCCAGCCACATACACCTGCGCTGGCGGGTTCGAATCCAGCCCAGACCTGCCAAACAACAATGATGGCTGCAATCAAAAAATAGCCAGGTGTTGTGGTGGGCGCCTGTAGTCCCAGCTACTTGGAAGGTGGAGGCAGGAGAATCACTTGAGCCCAGGAATTGGAGGTTGCTGTGAGCTGTGATGCTACAGCACTCTAAAGAGGGTGAAAGCTTGAGGCTCTGTTTAAAAAAAAAAAAATGTTGCTGGGGCAGCACCTGTGGCCCAAAAGGGTAGGGCACCGGCCCCATATGCCAGAGGTGGCTGGTTCAAACCCAGCCCTGGCCAAAATAATAATAATAATAATAACTTTGAAATCCTATTATTACCTGTTTGTTCATTTGATAGACTAGCACTCCTTTGCAAAAAGGTACTCTGAGGGATGTTCTACTTCATCCAGCTATGACACAGAGTTTTATAAAACAAATTGTCCCATATAGAGATTTACTCCAATTAACTAATCTAACAGAATTTATCTGATAGCACGGCTAGGAAAATCAGTATCATGGTTTATAAACCAGTGTCTCTGACAAGAAAGGAAGTGGACTTCTGTTTTTGCATAGAATCCTGTGATTCCTATTTTTATCACCCATTTACTTTTGTATTAACTGAATAAACTGCATATGTTTTTCCATTTTCTGGGTGCCATCTCTGTAGATAAACCAATTAACTGAAATGTATTGATCCGATTGATGTATTTATCAATCAAATAATGATTTAGGAAGTGATTATCATAATTTAGAGAATCATGCACCTTCATTAGTTTAATAAATTCTGAATAGTAAAGATTTTTAATGTGGAGTAGAAAAAAATTAAGGCCAAGGCCCATGCAAGGGAAATTGCATTTGTCTCTGCAGTATAATTGAGGAATACATTTGATTAAGTGATGATTTAGGAGGAACTAAATGCACTGATATTTGATAGAGGCCTAATGAAATAGGGAAGCAATTCAAAATAGATTATTTTGGATGTAGAACAGACATTTCCAGTTATCACTGCAGACGTTAGTTCTTTATAGTTATTGAAAGTCTGAAGAATGCTAAACAACATATCAATAGCTACAGCATACAAGACAGTTACACTTAACTGCCACCAGAAACTGTTCTCAGAACAATTTTCCCCTTTTGCTCCAAGCCAGGGACTATACCACACACACAGGCAGTCAAAATAAAGAGAATTATTTGTCTTTCAAGAATTATTTTCAGCAGTTCCCTTCTCCTCAATTTCCATTTTTTAAAGCCTATTCCCTTTCTTTCTTTCTTTCTTTCTTTCTTTCTTTCTTTCTTTCTTTCTTTCTTTCTTTCTTTCTTTCTTTCTTTCTTTCTTTCTTTCCTTCTTTCCTTCCTTCCTTCCTTCCTTCCTTCCTTCCTTCCTTCCTTCCTTCCCTCCTTCTTTCTCTCTTTCTCTCTTTCTCTTTCTTTCGCAGTTTTTTTTCTGGCCCGGCTGGATTTGAACCCGCCACCTCCGGCATATGGGACCAGTGCCTTACTCCTTTGAGCCACATGCACCACCTCAAAGCCTATTCCCTTTCAAAAGGGCT
Source organism: Galagoides demidoff (assembly GCA_963574575.1). Taxonomy (NCBI): domain Eukaryota; kingdom Metazoa; phylum Chordata; class Mammalia; order Primates; family Galagidae; genus Galagoides; species Galagoides demidoff. The sequence continues at coordinate 11,603 of CAUYQV010090800.1, read as the reverse complement.
GCTTGTGGCTTCATCTTGCTGTCTCAAACCACCAGTGACTCTACAACAAATCTTCACCTCATCTTCTATAAAAGGATGCTAGGTTTTGTCTTTGTACTCAATCCCTCTTCCAGTATATATGTTGCATAAATTAGTATTATTGCTTATCATTTTTCTGAATCAGCATTTTTTCTGGCAGGAGAAAATAAAGAGATTACATTACTAATGGATAATCAAGTCATACTTCCTATAGCACTGGACAGATCATTAAAGATCATTTTCCCATGAGTTATCTGACGTGTAAGAAATCATAACTTAAAGAGCAACCTCTTGGGGAAGAAAGAGGAACAAAACCTTCTGGAAAGAAGACAGACAAATGGCTAGCAAACATATGAAGAAAATGCTTATCATCCCTAATTATTAGACAAATGCAAATTAAAACCACCCTGAGATATCATCTAACCCCAGTGAGAATGGCCTATATCACAAAATCTCAAAACTGCAGATGCTGGTGCAGATGTGGAGAGAAAGGAACGCTTTTACACTGCTAGGGTGTGACTGCAAACTAATACAACCGTTTTGGAAGGAAGTATGGAGAAACCTCAAAGAACTCAACTTAGGCCTCCCATTTGATTCTGCAATCCCATTACTGGGCATCTATCCAGAAGGAAAAAAAACTTTTATTATAAAGAAACTTGTACTAGACTGTTTATCACAGCTCAATTTACAATCGCTAGAATGTGGAAACAGCCTAAATGCCCCTCAACCCAGGAATGGATTGGCAAGCTGTGGTATATGTATACTATGGAATACTATTCAGTCATTAAAAAAATGGAGATTTGTACTAACCTGGATGGAGGTGGAACACATTATTCTTAGTGAAGCGTCACAGGAATGGAGAAGCATGAATCCTATGTATTCAACTTTGATATGAGGACCATTAATGACAATTAATGACACAGTGGAGGGTGTGGGAAGGGGAAATCAGACAGAGAGAGGAGGGAGGGGTTGGAGGAAAGGAAAAATAAAAGAAAAAATAGTGTCTAATCCTAACATAAATTGGATTTAATTTTGACCAAAGTATATAATTTGCACAATAATTTTTAATTCAACTTGTCAATATGTTGTTTAGGATATCACATCCTCATTTATAAGTGAAATATGTTTGTAATTTCCCTTTGTAATAATATATTTTTTCCAATTCTAATATAGGTATATCCAGATGAAGTATAATGAATTTGAAGTATTTCTTCTTTTTCTATTGTCTGTAAGATTTGACATGATCTGTTTTTTTTTAATTATCTTCTATTCTTATTTATAAATAATAATTGCCTATTTTCTGAGACTTTGGGGGAAAAAAGCAACCTCCACATAAGCAAAAGGAAAATGTTGATAATCTTCATATCTAAAGAATATATTCCATTGAGAGGCTGAGGCAAGAGAATTGCTTAAGCCCAGGAGTTGGAGGTTGCTGTGAGCTGCAATGCCACAGCACTCTACCCAGGGCAACAGCTTGAGACTCTGTCTCACAAAAAAAAAAAAAAAATATATATATATATATATCCTGTTAATTCATATTAAAGTAAATGAGGTTTAAAATCATTTTGGCAGAAAACTGGCTTGGCGCCCATAGCACAGTGGTTACGGGGTCAGCCACATACACTGAGGCTGGCGGGTTCGAACCCAGTCTGGGCCAGCTACACAACAATGACAACTGCAACAAAAAATAGCTGGGCATTGTGGGGGGCACCTGTATTCCCAGCTACTTGGGAGACGGAGGCAAGAGAATCACTTAAGTCCAAGAGTTTGAGGTTGCTGTGAGCTGTGACCCCATAGCACTCTACTGAGGCAACATACTGAGACTCTGTCTCAAAAAAAAAAAAAATCATTTTGGCAGAAAGCTAATAGAAGTCAGATATTTCCTAGAAATTTGAAACTCCCAAAATAGGTTAGATACATTTCCTAAATACAGAATATCGATGGCTTATGCTTTTTTTTATTCAGTCAGCCAGTATGTGCCACTTCAGTGGGGAATTCAAGCCATTCACATTTATTAAAATAATTGATAAGTATGGTGGAGTTTTTTTCATCTTGTTTTGTGGAGGTCCATTGCTTAGCTTTATCTCTTGGCCATTGTGGAAGCTAGGTTTTGTCCTTGAATTTCTGTGTGTTTACTTTAATGGTCTATCGTGCTGGTCAGTGTGAAGAACAGGGCTGAGTGCTTCTTACAGAGCTGGTCTTATTGTGGGAAATTTCTTCAATGATTGCATGTCAGTAAAATATTTGATATCTCCATCAAAAATGAAAGTTAGTTTAGCAGAATACAGAATCCTGGTCTCCAAATTGTTTTGTTTAAGAAGGTTAAATACAGGCTCAGCCCCCGTAGCACAGTGGTTATGGCACTGGCCACATACACCGAGGGTGGGGAGTTTGAACCCGGCCCAGGCCAGCTGAACAACAATGACAACTGCAACAACAACAACAACAACAAAAAAAATAGCCGGGCGTTGTGGTGGGCTCCTGTAGTCCCAGGTACTTGGGAGGCTGAGGCAAGAGAATCGATTAGGCCCAAGAGTTGGAGGTTGCTGTGAGCTATGACGCCACTGCACTATACTGAGGGTGGCGTAGTGAGACTCTGTCGGAAAAAAAAAAAAGGTTAAATACAGATGACCACTCTCTTCTAGCTTGAAAAGTTTTAGCTGGTAAGTTCCCTGTAACCCTGATATTTTTCCCCTTTTAGGTAAGCAGTTGCTCACATCTGACCGATTATAGAATTTTCTCTTTCATTTTAACCTTGGCCAGGTTTATTACAATGTGGCTTGGCATTGCTTTGTTTGAATTGAGTTGTGCTTGGGTCTGAAACTATCTTGCATCTGGATTTCTGGGTGTCTTGAGATACTTAGGAAATTCTCCACCATGATTTCTTGAAGTAGAGCTTCCATACTATCTGACCCCTCTTCTTCTTCACGAATCCTTATAATTTTAATATTTGACTTTTTGGAGTATTCCCTTAACTCTCAGGGAAATCACTGGTTTTATTCTCTCTTTGTCTTCTGCCTCTTTGAATAATTGGGTTAGTTTCAAAGTCTTATCTTTGATTTCTAAGATTCTTTCTTCTTCATGTTCTACTCTATTGCTGAGACTCTCGCCTGTGTTTTGAATCTCCTTGAATGCCTATTTCAATTCCTTAAGCGCTGCCACATCCTTCCTAATTATATCCAGATCCTTGGTGACTTTGTCCTTAATTTCACTAAATTCTAAAGATAATTTTTGGACTTCTTTTTGGATTTTTTTCCCATCTTCTCTTCAATTTCATTCACCTTATTTGCCATCCATATTCTGAATCCTACTACTGTCATTTCAACAATTTCTCTGTGGATGGTATTTTCAGCTGTATCTCCTTTGAAATCTCTTGAGGGGATTGATCCACTCTAATTTTTCATGTTGCCAGAGTTCTTCTGCTGATTCTTCCCCATGTGTATTTTTAGGTTTTATTTATACATTTATATACTTTTTAAACTGTAATATTAGTTTGTTCCTAAATAATCAGTGAGAGATAATCTAATTGGGACTCTTAGGCAGCACCCCACAGACCTAATTGGCAACTGACTCTGGCAGCCTGAAATCAAATCCGGAGGGCCTAGGATATGGAGCTGTCCAGCCCTTCACCACTGACAGTTCAAATGAGCTGGAGCTTAGGACTGTGGCCCTTCCCACTCAGCCTCACAAAGCTCACTTTGGGGCTAAAGTCTGAGAGTCTCTAAAGACCAGCCTTGCTTTCTCCGTGTTGGTTAGGGTAGCACTAGAGGGGGACCTCCAGGTGAAGTCCTAGGCTGGTGGTGTATCCCAGTTAGCTTGAACTGTTTCTGTCCTAGTATCAGTACCACCCACCCAGTTTAAAAGAGCCACGGTTTTTTTGTTGAAATCTCTTCTGTAATGGATTCAAAATGCTGCATTCCCCACAGGTGTTTGGGGGTGGGGAATTCACAGGCTGCCCTACTGTGCCCACCCAAGTTCCCACTTCATGGTGTGAACTTTTCCTCATACAAACAAATTCAAAAAGCCGAGGTCGTTGTCAGAGTCTTGGCCACAAAAGCCTGGATATGCTGCGGCCTTTATCCACACCTAGGGAAGGTGTTCTGTGGCCTGATATCTGCTTCTCAGACCTTCCCAGGGTGCGGTGCTTGAGGCTAGGCCTATCTCTCTCCCCGTCAGCTGGGGGGATCCAGGGCTTACCAGGCACAGATGCCGGGCAGAACTACTCCATCTGGTAGGGAAAAGATCTCCCCTACCAGGAAGGAGACCTAGGAAGGGTCCCACCTAACCAAAGTCAGTGGTGCCTAGGCACAATTTCCTTTCACAGCAGGGGGTGGGGACCAGTCAGTTCACTGGACCACACTATTGAGAGTACCCTCAGAGATCCTCCCAGACACGTTGGGGAGGCAGGGCCTGTCTTCCTTTCATCCTGTGGCCAGTTAAGGATCCAGCTGGTTATGACAGAGAAAGTGGCCTCTGAAACTCTTGCTTCTATAGTTGGAGGTTCCTTTGCCTTTCTGGTGCCTGGGCATGGGGTAGACTCTCCAGGCTATCTGGGCTGAGCTAGCACCACTCTGCTTTGCCTGGACACTAGAAAGCTGGCCTCTGTAGGGGCAGTCTCTCAGTGGGGGATGGGCTGTGATCTCAAGGTGCTGGAGAGAAAATTTGTTCACTTTTGTGCCAGGCATAAAGGAGACCCAGAGGTGGAAATTCCTAGGTTCAGGAAAACTGGGATTTTATGGCTCTCTCTCGTCAGGTGAGAGATGCTCTGTTTGCTGCTCACAGAGAACTCGCAGTAAGCCCCGGGTGTGTGGTTTCCTTTACCCTTCAGCATCAGGAACCTTCAGTCTAGTTGCTCTATATTTGTTTTCTGTTCTCGTCCTTGCAGTTTGCCTCAGAGAAGATTATGAACACCTGATTTCTTCTCCTTGTATTCAACCCCTAATTTCAACTTCTCCAAGTTCACTTCAGTCCAATTTTTCTCCTTCAAGACAGGAGTTTCTGGCAAAAACTGCCTCTATTTGGTCATCTTTACCCCTCTTATTCTATTTCTTTTCTTTTCTTTTCTTTCTTTCTTTTTTTTTTTTTTGTAGAGACAGAGTCTCACTTTATCGCCCTCGGTAGAGTGCTGTGGCATCACAGCTCAGAGCAACCTCCAACTCCTGGGCTTAGGCAATTCTCCTGCCTCAGCCTCCCAAGTAGCTGGGACTACAGGCTCCCACCACAATGCCTGGGTATTTTTTTGTTGCAGTTTCGCCGGGGCTGGGTTTTAACCCACACCCTCAGTATATGGGGCCAGTGTCCTACCAGCACAGCCTTAGGAGCTGCCCCCCCCTTTTTTTTGGTAGTAGAGACAGAGTTTCACTTATAGCCCTCAGTAGAGTGCTGTGACATCACAGCTCACTGCAACCTCCAATTCCTGGGCTTAGGTGATTCTCTTGACTCAGCCTCCCATGTAGCTGGGACTACAGGGACCCGCCACAATGCCTGGGTATTTTTTTGCTGCAGTTTGGCCGGGGCTGGGTTTGAACCCAATACCCTTGGTATATGGGGCTGGCACCCCACCCACTGAGCCACAGGTGCCACCCTATTCTATTTCTTTAAAAGAACAATGATTAAATGCCTCTAAAACTTCCAAGATGATTTTAACTGTGACATTTTAATATTTAATCCTTTATTTTCTTCATAAACACTGATTATAAATAACATTAACTTCCAAAAGTAAAACAACTTGATCAAAATAAAAGTATACTAATAGAAGTTGTAAGAATAAAGCTTTATAAAAAGAAAATGGGCATTTTAGTGATAACTTTAAAACCATTTTAGAGCACTTATAATGTTCTGTCATTCTCTGTTTTACCTTGAGAACAGAGTCTATGCTTGATTTCTCTTATTTCACTAATCAAACACAGTGACTGACACATATTTGGAGTATATAAGTAGTTGTTGAATTAATACACAAATAAATTAATTATTAATTCCTAGGTCAATTGGACTTATGTATTCTAATATAAATCCTTGAATTCTAAGAATATGTTTTGTTATTTATATTTCCATATACATGTGTAATATCTTATATGTGTTTATCTGAACTAACAAGGAAGAAAATATGACACTTTTTTTTAAGGAATAGAGATTTCATCTCTCTTTTTCTACGAATATATCATCAAATCCTATTCCTGTGCTTTGAACATATTCGGTAATTAATAATTATTTGTTGAAAGATGAATGTTATTAATTAATGAAAGGATCTAAAATCAGTGGTAGGAAAGGTAAGTGAGTTCACTACTGATGATGAAAGAATGACTGGTTGACAACTGCGGAAGACACAAAATTTTGTATAGCTTTAAATGGCTTATGTCATACAACCTATTTGATCAATTAAAGAAAAAGGCTTGCCCAGTGACACTAGAATTATAAAGGAGGTGGGAGGGTCTGCACACATCCACGTGGTTAACACTGCTTTCTCTTAGAATGCACCTAAGGCTTTTAAGCCTATTTGCCGAAGAAGAGGAAATTCACAGTGAAGCTAAAGGGTATAAGCAAATCTAGGATGTTGGAAAAATGATACTGGATTGTCCATTTTGGAGTCCACACACGGCAGAAAGAATGTTTTCAAGGTTGTGCTTAAAGATTAAGATACTAGAGAGAATAAAGGAGTGAAAAATAAGTTCAAAAAGTATGAAAAAGGTTAGGAATGGGGTGGCTCACACCTGTAATCCTACCACTTTGGGAGGCTGAGGCAAGAGGATCACTTGAGCTCAGGAGATCGAGAACAGCCTAAACAAAAATAGACCTGTCTCTACTAAAAATTGAAAAATTAGCCACGGCTCATGATGAGTGAGTGCCTGTGGTCTCAGCTATAAGGGAGGATGAGGCAACAGGATCCCTTGAACCCAGGAGTTTGATATTGCTGTTAACCAAGCTGGAGCCATGGCACTCTAGCCTGGGGCAACAGAGTGAGACTCTGTCTGGAGAAAAAAGGTGTGAAAAAGATGGAAAGATTTAAAGAATCACTGTTTGAGATTTTTGGAGATAGTGGGCTTGTGTCAGGGAAGTCGGAAGTTGATCATGAGTAGGAGAAAAATGGAGGTCACTGAGTTAATAAGGTATAGGAAATTAATGAGAAGGCTGTCCACAGTCACGGAGAACTGCCATTCAAATAAAGCTTTGTGATAAATATAACTAACAATGACACAAAAACATTACATTTTTTAAAAACATAACATTTGAACAATATTAAAATACATTTTTAATGGAAGTTATCTATGTGACTAACTCGAAACTGTTGCACTTATATTCATAAATAACTTTTTAATATATTACATAGGTCAAAAGGTCACTGCAAAGTCTCCCGAGATTTCCAGTGGGATGACTGAGATTATGCTCTCCCTTCCTCTCCCCGCTCCCATGGTAACAGCCCTCCAACCCACTTCCGGTCAACTAGCCAACTCGCAGCCATTTACAAGCCACCAGCTGGGAGCTCATCCTCCGCCGGCCACCACCCTTGTCCAACCTGGGGGTGATCCGGCGTACCCGCTTCCGGCCCCGCTGCCGCCGCCGCTGCCCACACCTCACCCGGCGGCCCCACACGGCCTTTGCAGTCTTCGTGTTTGCTGCGCCAGCACCGCCAGCCATGGCCATCGCGCCCTTGCAGGTACGCCAAAACTACCACCCTGATTGTGAGGCCGGTGTTAACAGCTTGATCACCCTGGAGCTGTATGCCTCCTATGTGCACCTTTCCATGGCTGCCTACTTCGACAGGGACGACATAGCCCTAAAGCACTTCGCCAGCTTCTTCCAGCAGCGGTCACAGAAGGAGAGGGAGCTGGCCGAGACTCTGAAGGAGCTGCAAAACCAGCGCGGGGGGCGTGTCTACCTTCGGGATGTCAGAAAAGCTAACCGTGGTGATTGGGAGGGCGGTCTGCAGGCCATGGAGTGTGCCTTCCATCTACAAAAAAGTGTGGACCAGACTCTCCTTAACCTGCACCATCTGGCCACCGACAAAGGGGATGCACAGCTCTGCTGCTTCCTAGAGATCCACTTTCTGCAAGACCAGGCGAAGACCCTAAAGGAGCTGAGTGGCTACCTCACCGACCTGCGCAGGCTGGAGGCCCCAGAATCCAGCCTGGCTGAGTACCTTCTCGACAAGCTCACCCTGGGCAACAAGAAGAGGAAGTGATCTGGGACTGTCCCCACAGCCACGGGTGCTTCCCTGGGGCGGCCACCAGGCCAAGGGTGCACATTCCTCAGAGCATTCTCTCACATCTTTTCCTTTCTGCTTAACACTTTTCAATAAAGTAGTATGATTGTTGAAACAATAAAGGTCTCCAATTGATTTGTGTGTGTTCTCACCTCTTAGGAATAAGGAGTCCCCACGGCTGTTTAAAAACAGGGAGTGTGGTGGGGTTTTAAAATCCAGGGGGCTTTCCACATCCCCTCAAATCATGAATAGGGAAGGGTATTCCACGGGCTCCTGGAAAACACTAAATTAGTCTTCCCCTAAAACGTGGTCATGTAGGGGGTTGGTGGTCTGGAACCATGGGTTCTTGTGTGTGGTAAAGCATAAAACACCGTATTTTGTAATAGTGGTTGCCTCAGGGGATGAAGTGAAGGGAGAGGAATTGGGTAGGGATTAGACATCGCTGGATTAAAATAAGAGATCTTCAATTTTCTTTGAAAGCTTTTAATTTATTAAAATATGCAAATGTTAACATTTTTATTCTAGGTAGCTAGATAGGGGTCCTAGAAGATGTCATTATAGACTGTCTTTGACAAACTCATCCTGGGTGACTGATCTTGGGGGGGGGCTTCTCCATAGACAGCAGAGAGAATTCCTGTGGTTACCAATGGCAGGCATTTGGACTACTTCTTCCAATAAAGTAATAAACTGCAACTTAAAGCAGAACACCATATAATAAAACCAATTTAAGGATAATTGACATAAACACAAGTTAAGTTTCTATAGCATATTTCTGGTCATAAGAACATCATGAAACTTGTAAATAAAGACCAAAACACTTCTAGGATTAAACATGGAAATAAACATAAGCTATATGTACATTTGAAAGATTACTAAAAACAAGTAAGGGGCAGTGCCTGTGGCTCACTAGGTAGGCAGATTTAAAACTGGTTGAAAAGATGTATATAATGGGCAGTGCCTGTGGCTCAAAGGAGTAGGGCGCCAGCCCCATACACTGAGGGTGGCGGGAGCCTGTAGCCCCGCTACTCTGGAGGCTGAGGCAGGAGAATCTCCTAAGCCCAAGAGTTGTAGGTTGCTGTAAGCTGTGACACCACTGTACTCTACCGAAGGCGATAAAGTGAGACTCTGTCTCTACAAAAAAAAAAGTAAGATAATTATTTATCAACGTATTCCAGTTCAGGGTTGCCAGTGGCTGAAACCTATCAGCAGCTCAGGGTCCGTCTCAGGAACCAATCTTGGACAGGCTGCCAATCAATCCTGTGCGTACTTATCCGCACACCCACACTCACTCACACTGGTACAATCTAAACATGCCACGTCACCTAATGCCTGTATCTTTGGGATGTGAAAGGAAACTGCAGTGCGCGGAAGAAACCCACACACACAGAACGCACAAACTGCACATAGGCAGCAGCCCTGGCCATGAATCGATGTTTTTTCCTCATCAACGAAACAATCTTGAACAAAACAACGTTGAACAAAACAATCTTGACCAAACAATGTCATTCAAGTACTAACTGTGGATATATATATGTGTGTATATATGTATGTATTTAAATTTCGTTTATATAAAGGGTGGACATAGAGTTCCTGTGCAATTTAGTATGTCGCACACGAACTTTATGTCCACTCTCTATTTAATATTTTCTTAATGTACACATTCATGCTACCAGCAACAGAGTTCATTTTGAATCTCCAGACAAGTTTCTGAATTTGTGCTTAGGAAGACATCCTTTGTTCAAAGAAGTTCAGTGACTATGCTACTGGAAATGATACAGCTTCTTTCTACATCTTTCCTGAGCCTGTTTTTATTTCTGCCCTTGAGGTTTATGCATCCAGCTTTGTTTTGATTTTTGTTTTCTACCAAGAGAAATTAAACTAGTACGTCATATTATCACTGCACCTTTATCAGGCTATATTTACAGTGGGGTGAATAGTTCCGCTAGGGTAGTAAATGACATTTTTTTCTCTTTATTCCTAGCACACTATTTGTAGAAATGAAAAAGCATGAAAGGGTAGACAGGATAGAATAAAAACGATTGCCTCCATCAAGTGAATGCTGCTACCATAACCACGCTTTCTCACCTGGAAGTGTATTTCCTTCATAATTTACAGGTTTTTAATTCCTTAGAGTGGCATTTATTAAACTGTGTTTACTATCAGCCAGTCTTGCAAATAGTAATAGTTGTTCACTTAAAAATGGATTATGGATTCATGATAATACTTTATATACATTTTATATATATATATATGTATATATATATATATACACACACACATATATATATATCTACATATATAGGGTGGATGTAAAGTTTGTGTGTGATTTACTATGTTAAACTATTTTAAATTGTGCACGAACTTTATGCCCACCCTGTATATATGCAGAAAGCATTTTTTATTAATTGAGTTAGCAGTATCTTTGTTTGTTTTCTTTTCCATTTTTACATTTTATTCTAGGCATTTTCAGTCTTTAATATAAAAAGTGTAACTGTGAATTTACAACAAGGGGATAACTATTCAGCATTTCCCAAACTTCCTAATCATGCGACGATTTTTCTACTGAATCTCATAGAACATTAATCCAAAGAAAACAACTCAGAAAGTGTCAAAGGATCTCATAATGTGTTGTTTCAGATGCCCGTACCTGGCAACTAAAGTCTCTCTTTCACTAATAAGTGATGATGCAAAACTTTTCTTTTGCTGTGAAAATTCCAACATGGTTAATTTCAGGGCAATACATGCAGTGTCGAGCCCTCACCATCAGTGTGGCGAGATCACACACACAACTGTTTTGTTTCCTGATGGATAGCTCCTCATGCTGTATTATTCTTTAATTTTCTAATTTCCATTTCTAAATGAATGGCTTCTGAGAATGACGACACTGATATTTTCCCAATACTTGAATCAAAGATTTTCAAGGCTCCCACATAGCTAATATACGTCCCTTCCTCTGCCTATGTCCTCATCTCATCAGCAGCAGAGTTCTTCCTTTTGATGTTCCAGAGTAGATTGCTGAATCTAGGTTAGCAATACATTGTTTGGTCAAAATAGTCAGTGCCTACATTTGTTGGAAGTGAAAAGGCTGCTCCCTCTATCACTAGTGTATGTTGAAATTTCTTAAACTTCAAGCATTTGGCTATAAGAAAAAAATAAAGCATATATCCTACATAGCATTGTATTAATAAATCTTATTAATCTAGGCTCGGCGCCTGTGGCTCGATCGGCTAAGGCGCCAGCCACATACACCTAAGGTGGCGGGTTCGAATCCCCAGCCCGGGCCCGCCAAACAACAATGATGGCTGCAACCAAAAAATGGCCCAGCGTTGTGGCAGGCGCCTGTAGTCCCAGCTACTTGGGAGGCGGAGGCAGGAGACTGCTTGAG
>CAUYQV010090798.1:0-20286 GCA_963574575.1 Galagoides demidoff | reverse complement strand
CGGGCGTTGTGGCGGGCGCCTGTGGTCCCAGCTACCTGGGAGGCGGAGGCAGGAGACTCGCTTGAGCCCAGGAGTTGGAGGTTGCTATGAGCTGTGATGCCATGGCACTCTACCCAGGGCGACAGCTTGAGGCTCCGTCTCAAAAAAAAAAAGAATCCATTGCAAGAACGATGCTCCACTTCCCTTTTCACCCTCCAGGCCTTAGTATGAGAAACTCTCTGTGGAACTCTGTGTCCCCAGGGTGAGGCACGCCTACCTGTATTTCAGTAACTTTCTCCATCTCCCTGGGCTCCATGACTGAGGTGCTGATAACTCACTCTTACTTACATCCCTACTGCCTGGCAGTGGACATGCTCACTAAGTTGAGTGAACAGTGAGTGTCTTAAGACAAAATATTGTGAAATAGTGTCTGAGAAAAATAATAATACAACACAAAACAATAACAAATAAAAACAATACGGTAAATAAAACACAAACACATTGCATTGGGTATTATGAGTAATCTAGAGATGATTTAACGCCTATGGAAGGATGTGTGTAGAGTATGTGCAGCTGCTACACCATTTCACATGAAGTTTGGTATCCACGGGGGTATGGATACCAAAGTTCAGGAAATCTTACACTGTATTAGATTGTCGATTATCCCAGAGAGAAAAGTCAGTTCACAGGAAATCATGTTATGTCATTCAGGGGCGGGGGGCAGAACTATTCTGTCATCTCACTCATGACAAGTTGGATGTATACTCCAATCCTCAAACTTAGTTTAGTCATTCGTTTTCTGTTTTTCTTTCCATGCTTTTGCCCTGACACACTGTGCACAGGCACACACGCACACACACATACACGTACCACCTAACCCATATTGCACTGAGTGCAGCCTATTAAAGCAGTATGCTCATCACATTTACATGAACATACTGGCGTGAATTATAAGACTTCTTGGTCATTGCTGTGCTTGGAGCGTTTCCCTGGGAGTGGAATAAGAGGGAGGGAGGCAGCAGGAATAAGACCAGTGGGAGGGAGGAGAGATAGACCCAGAGGTGATGCAGCTCCCAGGGCTCCGCTCTGGCCCCGGCACACCGGTCTGGCCTGCCAGCATGAGTCAGTGTGAAGCCCCCTCAGAAGACTTGGCTAACGTTACTTCCTGTCCCAGTCAGTCTTGGCTCTGCAACTGGAACACGCCAAAGCCTGCTAAAGAACCCATTAGCAAATTCAGCAGGAAGGAGCTAGGGGAAGAGAGAGAGGAAATAAAGCAAGAACGGAAACCTTCTGTCCAAACATCAGTTCCCCATCAACGTCCTTCTTTATCCTCATCCTGATATTCATATTGGAACTTTGTGAAAGGCTGAAATTCTAAAAAGGATTTTCTATCCTACACACTCTTTTAGAATAATTTTAACCTTCTAAAAATTATGAACATGAAGATGTTACAATTTCAAAACTTCCAAATAACAGAGTTCAAAATAATGTGCACTGTATGAGCTCAACTATCTATATGAGTTGTTTGACTAAACCCTGCTCATTTTGATATTTGCATTAATATTTAGAGGAAAAAATACATTTATAAATGTCCAACGAATTGGGACAAAGGCCACATACGTACAGAATCACAATCAGAAACTCAAGTACATAGCAGATCAGACTCCAATACTAGTTTTCAAGCCTTCTATCTAAATGTTGATTTTTTTTTAATTTCAACGCTACCATACGTCAAATATTGTGCAATTTTCTGATTTTCATGGGTACTAATATAATTCAACTAATATGGAGTACTTGCCATACACCAAACAAGTCATTTTCTTTTTGTCATATACACATAGACCATGAAAACATTTATGCATATGTGGGGTACAATGTGTTGATTTTTTTATACAATATGACGTGGTTACATCAAACCAGTCAACATAGCTTCCGCCTCATTTCCTTGATTCTTGTGTTAAGACATTTATGTTCTACACTTGACAGATTTGACTTGTACCCTTGCAATATGCTCCATAGGTGTGGTCCTGCCTTTTACCCTCCTTCTATCAAACCTCCCCCCTCCCCTCCCTTCTCCCTTCACTTCTCTCCTTCATCGTGGGCTTTAGTCAAACAAGACATTCTATGTTGTTGCAGATAACTCACTTCATCCTCGTGACAGCTCTATAATGCAGATATGGCCGTTATTGGAATGTATACAGTTGAGAAAATGGAGACGCAGAGAATATAAGTGGCTGTGACCATCACACAGCTAAACACCTGCAGATCCAGCGCTTATATTCATCCCACCTGGCTCCTGAGACCACAACATCAGCCATCAGTGAACAAAAACACGTCTTAATCACGGAGTTCAGGCCTACAGACAGTAATTTTGGAGTCAGCAGCAGAGACTTCTGATTAAACACTCAAGGCATACCTTCCACCTTCTAAGAACCTAAATCCCAGTAAGTTTCTGCCAGCCAGAAATCCGTGGCACCATCTTGTCTCTTTCCCAAATGTCCATTTTCTATCACCTTGTTACCTTTAGATAATTCTCGTCCTGGCCTCTTTCTCGTACTTTTGACTAGAACATCAATTCTTTTTTGTTTTTGGAGCCTTCTATTGTATCAGAAAATATGATTTGCTTTACCCCTCTAACATGGCTTATCTCTCAGAGTAGCTTTAGGCAGAAACCCAGAGTTAGCCCTGTCTTTTATTTCACTCAGTTCAGTAGCTGGAATACAACAGTGTAGAGGCCTCGAATTGATTATAATATTGACAATTCCATAAGCAAATACACAATATACAAGGTAGCTCAGGATATCAGACTAAAATACTATATTTTAGACCATCTAGGTAAGTATTGACTTTTGAAAAAATTACTACTATATGAGGTCGGACAATTAAGTTTGCAAACTCTAGAAAAAGTGCTGAGTCTCACCAGGGTCACCTTCAAGGTCCTCCCCTTGGGTCGCTGTACCTCGTCCACCCTTCAGAGCTCTTGTGAAACTCTTTTTCTGGGATGCCTATTAGAGCCTTCATGGTACATGTCTAACAATTAAATTCGTGACCTCATCCTAGAAAAAGTGCCTCATACCTCATTGCTGAATATCACACAGTCACCAGCCGGCCACGGGGAGTACTTTGAAGAATTGTCCGTGGTGATTTTTGAGCCACAAATTGTTAAAATCCCCCTTAGGCAGATATTTTTCATCTCCATCAGTTCTGCTGAACACTGGGCAGAGCTCAGAAACCCACACAGTGCTCTGTATAGAGCAGTACTGGAGGTGTTTCCCCCTCAGTTGTTTCAGAGCAGCAGAACTAGTAGCAATACCTTGTCCATGACCGTGGGACTTGACCTTTTTGAGCCGATGACTTCAGATAACCGGAGCCACAAAGTGAAAAGGAAGGGTATACCCTGCAAATGACAAGATAGCTCCCCAATATCTCCCCTCCTGTCAGTTTTTCACCATAGACTGTCATCTTGATGATTTAAAAGTTTTCCCTAAGAGACAAGGTGACTACCGACTGCCAGGGAATACCATCCTTCAATGTTGATGTGTTTATTCCTTTCTAGTTCTTGGAGTGGTTGGTTGGAGAGTTAAAGCCTGGATCACGACCAGTTAATGAACAGCCTTTACATTTAGATTTTTGTATTTTATATTATTCTATTCCAAATGCTCTAAGCTATAATGTGGTTTCTTCCCAAGGTCAAGTTACCACACTTTTGCTAACTTTTGACAAAGGCTCTCTCCTGGGCCAAAGTTCAGACAGGCTCCTCTGAGTCTTTATTTATTTATTTTTTTTTTTTGACTAAACCTACCTTGGACTTTGATCTTAGACTACTTAGCCTAGTAGTTTTTCCAAAAATCCTTCTGTGTTAGTTTAGGGAAAATCTCCCAGTCTTGGTATTTGATCAAATTTGTCATCCCTGCCTTTGATATCTTATCACGTGGCCTGACTTTAATGAGAATCTTATCAAGTTAGCTTAGCCAGAACCCCCTGGCCTTGATGTTTGCCTGTCATAATTTTCCATCCACCTGATCTTTGGCTGTAAATCTCCACTTGTCCTTGTCATCTTTGCAGTTGGGCCTGATTTCTCTCTCTCCCCTACTACAAAACTCCCTGCAATAGCTCCTCTTGAATAAAGTCTTCCCACAGCCTTTAAAAATGAGCGTTATGAAAAGTTTTTCTTTAATACTTTTTAATGCTATTTTTCTGTTTCATTAAAAGCATCTTTTGGACGAGATCGGATGTGTTCAGTGTGGTATGGCCGTAGACAAAAGCATCTTTTGGAATCAGCTGCTTTGGGAAATTTTTGATGAATCATAGGAGAGATGCCCCTATGTTTCTGCAGAAAATTTAAACTTTATATCATTACTTTCTCCATTGATGTAAAATACATTGATTTTTAAACACTACTGCATAAGAATTATACCTTGTAAAGCAGCTTAGAACACTTTAGAAATATATGGACTCAAAGCTAGCGAGTGTCAGAGTGCAGCTTGCAAATGAACTCACAACGATTTCCCATTTTCGTTGATAGTGAAGTAAAACTCAGCAGTGTAGGAAAAATCTGTTTCTCTGTGAACTCAGAGCAAAGTAAAAGAGCTCAGCAGCTTCAATTGTAAAAAGAGACCAGAAAGAAATGAGAACTAACGAACAGGGCTCCCAGCTTATAAACTTACTCCATATTTCTTAAACATAACACTCTGTTGAAAGAAAGTACTTTAAAAATCTTCTCGATTAAAAAAAAAGTTTCACATATTAAAGATGTTGTTTCTAGAAACTGTATTTCTCCCCCAGAATATGAAATTTATTATAATTATACAAAAGAAAACCATTTCCTGTTGCTAAAGTAGATTTTAATGTTTTTTTTTTCCCCTAACTTTCTGAAAATACATGTTAGTAGATTATAACCAGATGAACTCTACGCAGAGGATGGATCAGACCAATTGGATTGTTAACATTCCATTTTGGTGCCTTAATCTGATAGTACAGATCACTCATACAAGTGTCTTCAACCACATTTAAATTACTATCTGGTAGGGCAGCATTTCTAGTCGTAATGAGATAAACAGGATCCATTACTTGTAATTCTAAAAAGCTTACATAACTCAGTTGGGATTTCTGGTAGTTTAGACTTTAGTCTCTTCTTCACCCCCTCACCTCCCACCCACTTTCTCTGATAACTTCAAGGATAGAAACGAGCTTGTTCTAGTTAAACCCAATCTGAAATCTATCTCTGATGCTCACAGAATTTGGACAGACTCCCCTTAGAAGGATATTATTTTTCACTATGGGAAGCCATGTGTAGACTTTCTCCAAGGAGCAGAGAATAAGGCAGAAAATGACAGAAGATTTTGGTGTGCAGGTTCCTGAAACTATAGTTTTCATTCTCTATAATTAGTGAAAAAAATCAAGCATCCAATATGAAGAATAATAAAATGAACATTTATGTATCCACAGCTCAAATTTATCAATTGTTGGCATCTTTGTCCTAATTTTTTGAAATCTTTTTTTAATGAAATATTTCAAAGCTTTGAAGCCTCAGTTCACTTTCTTTCTTTTCCACAGTAACCAACTGCCTTAAATTTGTACTTACTATATCTATAAATATTTTCAGATTTTCATCATGATTAACAATATATCACATATATGTATAAGTATTTGCATATAAAATGTGATGTATTTTCCTTATCCATTAGGAATATATTACATGTTTTGTATGTTTTTAAAATCATGTTCTGTATATATAATTTTGGTACATTTAAAAAACCGTATGCTATCTATAGGACTATAATTTGGGTTGGTTGCTTTAAGTTCTACATTGTTTTATATCTATTTGCTCCTGCAGATAATTTGTTTCCAACTTTTTCCTATTATATTTAGGCCATGGTGCTCTCAAATTGAACATAGACAATTTCACACAACATCAGCATCAAACCAAGCCATCTGTGACTGTGATAGGTGAGGACAGAAAGCAGAGTCCTGAGTAGTCATGTCTGAGTATGGACAAACACATGAACATTGCTGTTTAAACAGCAGCATGGGCCAGCCCGCCTCTCTCCTGGGAATATGAGTGCTGTTGCTTCTTTACCAATTACAGCTTTTGATTCATTCTAGAATTCCCTCCTTCTAGATAAGAATTAAACAAAAACTCAATCAGATAATTACCCCACTTCCAGACAGCATCCAGTTCAGAGCAAAGCTGGCCCCACTTAAACCCTCAGCCAAACCCCCTAACACAACCCTAGCTGCCCCAGTCTTTCCAATAAGCTCTTACTGAGATGCCTCACAGTACACCACAGTGACCAGTCTCTCTCCGCACAGCGGGTGGTCAACCTGGATTGTTTAGTGTAGCTGTGTCTCTGATGGCCCTGGGTGCAGAGCACTGACTCCAGTAAGGCTGAACACCTTTCCACACATATCTTAGTGAGAATAGACACTAAGATGAGAGGTGCAAGCTGACTTTAAGTCCAAGATAATCAGAGGGTACCTAAACTTTTTACGGTTTTCTTTTTCTTATTTTTTTTTTAACCTGAATTACCTGTTCATGATGTTTGTTTTTCTATTACATTTTTTTATTTTGTTATACACTCCTATATATATACTATAGAAGTTTTTTATAATTTCTGGAATAAAACTTTTGCATGTGCTACAAATATTTGTCAAATCCATAGAGTATACTGAAAATAAATATTTTTGCATAATCATACTTTGATTGTTGTATGATTTGTGATCTTTGTGACTTAAAAAATTCTTCCTTATATAAAGGTCATAAATATCCCTTCCTAGTTTTTTTCTAGTGTTATCCTTTAATTGACAAAAAATAATTATACATATATTGCATATTTATAGGGTATGAGAAGATGTTTTGATGTTTTTAATTTCTATTCTCTTTCTAATTTTGAAGTTTGGTTTTCTTAATACTTTGGCCACTGGTCTCTTAGCATTTATGTTGTGTATGGTAAGAGGTAGAAATAGAAATGAATTATTTTTCCAATTTGGATAACAAATTATTCTGTATTGGCAACCGTTCCTTTCTCCGCCCATTTATGCAGCTCTACCTGACATACATCAAGTTTCCAAAGAGATATAGGTATTATTTTTTATCTCATTCTATCTCATTGTTTTATCCATCCCTACACTAATGTACAGTATTTTAATGTGATTAACTGTGCCCTGTTCTTTTCCTTAAAAACACTTCTTTATAATTAAATGTGGTTTGCTGTATCATCTGATTTTCTCATTAGACAGTAAGTTTTATGTGGTAGACTTGATGTTTTGTATGATGCCATACATGTATCAACTCTATGACACACAGTCAAGAGTTGATACATATTTGTTGAATGACTGGTTAAACAAGTAGGGGAATAAATTAATATTAGAATCTTGCCATAGGACTAAGTCAAATGATCTGAATTTTAACTGCCTGTGGCTTCCCTGAACCTCTAGGTCTCAATTCTTCTAATTTGGGCATATTAGTGGGGTTCCATAAAAGTCTTTCCTGTTTGGTTCTTTCTGTTTTTGCTACTTCTGAGAAGGAAGTGTTGCAAGTTTGTTTTGATTGTTTCACTTTGATTTCATCCCATTTAGACCAAACAGAAATACAGGAGATCCTCCAGAGTTGACCACTCCCTACTTTGACACCTCCTTAATGTGACCCAATTTTCATAGACAGGACATGCCCCACATGTACTCAGTGAAAGTTCCTTATGTCGGCCACCCCTATATGTTGACCAGTTTGTTACAGACCCCTGGGTTGTCAACTTACAGAGGTTCTATTATATTGAAATGTTCATGCAAGTCACCATTTTCCTATTTTTTTTTCATTTCATACTCTTTAAAATGCCTGCTAATATTTTCATTAGCTACTTCCTTTCTTTCATAATAGTAATCATAATAGTAAATACTTTTATAGTGAGTACTATGGGCCTGGCCCTGAATCTGTAAGTACTTTAAGTATATTAGCTCCTGTAATCCTCAAAAGTATCCCGTGGGTGTGTGCTTTTATTACCGCTGCTGAAAGCTGAGGAAACTAAGGCACGGAGGGTTTAAGCAGCTTACCCGAGGTCACTCAGGGAGCGCATAGTTAAAACAGGATCTGAAACCAGGCAGTCTTGGTTCAGGGTTCAAGCTTTAAGGAAAGAGATAATTTAATTGTCTGTGTTTATAGCTTATTTTATATGGCTATGGCTGATTCTTCACTTTGAAATGCATTTCTAATAACATTGTTTACATACAAGTAATTTATTAATTGCATAATTAATAATTCAGGATGGGTCTTGCTTCATTGTTGGAAACTATCAAGATGACTTCTCAAAGTAGGCAGAATTATAGCTGGAAATCCTAAAAAAAGGAAAGACCTTCTCACTTTCAGGATCTATGTATTAAAAAGTATCATGCATAAACATGCATACACACATGTCTGACCTTCTCCACTCTAAATCATCTCCAGAGGTAGACGCCGAGTGTTCACCTGGCTGGCTCCCTCCACATTGTATGGGCTGGGAGGTGGCAGGTGACATCAGGAAAAGAATCAACTACTACCCCTAACTGCACAAACTACCCTGCCCTCCCCCAGCATAGCTTTTAATCCCTTTTAAGAAGATCTTTGTTTAGCCTACAGTTAAAGTCTGTGTATCTATGGGAGTTTTAGTTGTAGGTTTGCATTCCATCCTTGCTATATCTTTTCAAGCATCTAGCCCTTAATCAAATGATATCCCTCTTTTCTTCTCGTAACTGTCAGAAGCAGAGCTATTAGAGGCTCCAGCAGGAAGAGCGGACTTCCACTGCTTACGCTGAAGGAAAATGTGAATTTCATATCTGCCTTTATGTTTGGATTCCTTGGAGTCTCTGAGGCTATACTGCTTTCAGTGCAATTTTACTATCATTTAATGGTGTGGAGGAGGAAGGCAGGTTGAACCCATGTACCCTGTCTGCTGTCTGGAACTGGCAATCAAAATAGATACAATTATGAATTCTTGAGAAATATTTCAAATTTCCCTAGATATGTTACCTGGCTTTTACAGGTATTGAAAAATTAATACAAATGAATACCCCAAACAAAACAGAACCACCTCCTATAACATAACTAGAAGTACACTAAAGATCATGAACTAGGTTCTACACTAAAGATCATGAACTAGGTTCTACACTAAAGATCAGGAACGAGGTTCTACACTAAAGATCAGGAACGAGGTTCTACACTAAAGATCATGAACTAGGTAGTATTCTTTGCAAGCTCTTCTCTTGGCTTCTTGCTAGTAAGCAGAGGACCGATCAAGTGACCCAGGGTTGGAATTCCTGACTTCCTGCCACTTCTTTCTATTTGCTTGTTTCATTTGGAAATCAATTCTCCAGGGAGGAGTGATTTTTTTTTTTCAGATGAGGAGCAAAGAACAAAACAATTTTTAAAGACTGTATTAATATAATCATATGTATTTTTGAAAACTTGGCCATAATCCTTTATATGATTGGTTTAAGCCATCAGCCTCAAGGCAAATGGGAAATTATTTTTTAGTAACTTTTTTTTAACTGATTATAAAAGTAGTTCATATTTATTGGAGAACATTGGGTAACACATTTAAACATGATGTGTGAAATAAAAATAAGCATATCTCCTAATCCTATCATTGGAATGGGGGACGTCTTCAATCTCTGCTTGGCCAGTGACTTCTTGATGTATTTAGTGATGGAACATAAAATACGTCAAACATTTCCTTCATCTGACTCACTACTCATCAGTAACTTGCTTTCCCAAGATCAGACAGAAAGCTTCCCCAGTGAAAATTTTAGATTTACTTTTCCTTTTTACAAGGCATAACTTTGGCTCAAATTTGTCAAATTGTAATTTTTTTCATACATACTGTATTTAATGTTTTTTCTGTTTAGTCTTTTTTTTGGGGGGGGGTGTCAAAATAAGGATTCTGCAGATATTCTGTACTGGCTCTAAAGTCAACAATCCTAAACCTGGATCATCTGTATCTTTCCTCTTTTTGTTTGTGCAAGTAAGATTAGAAAAAAGCATGTGGGTTTCGAAATTCCTGCTGCGCCAGCCACGATTTCCCATAAAAGGAGGAACATTTATTTGTGTATATGAAGTCCAGGACAGCAGTTCTTGGTCAGACATGAGACAGATGTATGTGTGCACAGCTGTTTGTGTTTAAGGACAGAATATAGACATAAATAAGGTTAGATATTCTTGGTTTGGTGCTAGAATATTTTCATATACCATATTCAAAGGAATATCTGTCATAACTCAAAACAAGGAGAAATTTATCAGAAACAGAGCGCAGAGACCTTCCCCACAGCCAGGATAAACAAAACCAGTATGGGCCTATCCAACTATGGTCTTTTAAATAAACTTCATTGTAGAAAAGAAAACCACCTTATGTATTTATAAAGATTGTCAGATATTTTCCCAAAGTCAGATAGTCCTCTCTCTCATGAAATTAAAGGGTAGAGGAAGATTTGTCTTGCTTACATATCATTATCAGAAGTGTTACAATATTTAAAGCTAATAACTCTAAAAAAGGATGCAGTGTGAATAGCATTTCTGTCTTTCCTATTCAATTTCCTTCCCTAGCTAAGACACGTTAGCAATTTTTTTTCATTTCTAATAAAAAAAAAAGTTTTATTCAAACAACACTGCCACTCCTTCAGTAGGTTATAGTGGCACAATGATTCCCCCCAAACGCGCTTGTATCTGAGTGTCACTAAGTGTGCCAAATAAAAGATTATAGATCTGAGACCCAACATTCCTGAGATTTCTATGGAAGAATCTTAGAATGTGTTTTATGGTGATGATGATCCTGAACTTTGAAAAGTGACTCAGGAAAAAGACTAACAGGGAATGTTGTTACTTCTTTTATTTATTTGGTACCCTAACCATTAAGCCCTGTCCCAATAAGAAAAATCATTCATATTATGCATTTGCTGTTTAAAAAATATATTTGTAATTCCGAATTCACTCAAATAATTTTTTAATGGAAGGTATCGTTAATACTCATTTTCACATTTTATCTGCCAAGGTTTTCACATCTCAATCTCTCCCTTCCTTCTCTCCAGGTCTTTTCTTCAACAAAATTCCTTTAAGAATGTAGAGCTGGCCTTCAAAGTAACTGCACCCTTTGTTTAGAGGATACCCTTGTTTTGATGAAAATCCTAAAACAACTCCTTTAAAGGGTTTGTTTAAAAGAATGGAAGACATGGAGATATCCATAAGACTGAAATGCTGCACTTTATTTACATAAGTGTGGACTTTGAAGAAGTGTTTTGTTTTGTTTTGTCGTCAACCCAATAAATCATCTTGAGAATCAAGGGTGATTTACAACATTCAAGACCCAAAGAAGACAAGTAAGAATAGTCTGTCCTTTTAACCTCTATTCTGGTTACTTAGCCATTATTAAAGTCATATGATCAAGCAGAAGATTTCTAGAATTACCTCTAGAAATAAAGTATTCCACATAGGTCTCAAAGTAGCTGGACCAGCTAAGGTTGTTGAGGTTTTCAAAAATGTTAAACCTCTTTGATTCATCTGTATAGCATTTCCTTGGTATAATTTTTTAAATTACATATTTCGCATGATTATGCATGCAGAGAAATCTAATGGGAAAACAATAGGAAGAGAAAAAATTATGAGAGCAATGAAAAGGACTTTTTATTTTTCCCATAAACTTAAAATGCATACATGAAGCGGGGTTGTAAAGAAGTTCATATTATAAAAGACAATGTGTTTGTGGTAGCCACAGATATATAGTAACTGCACAGGAGGAAATGTAACCTGAAGAGTTGTATCCAGTATTCTGAAGAGAAACCTCCTCATAGTAAATTTTGGATACACTTCTTTAGAGTGTCTATTCATTTTCTCATCTGCTTATTTTTTCCTCAGTCCCTTTACTCTGAGTATTATGTCAAGGATAAAGGTTGAAGGTGACTATTAGAGAAAGAAAGGGAGCAAATTTACAAATTAAAATGTTAGCACAAGACGCAGGAAAAAATCATGTAATATAAGTGTTTTTTCTGACACCTGCTTCGTGTCCTACCCACCAGGATACACCTGCAACAGAACAGGATTTCCGTAAGGGAAGAGGAGACCCCCACCTTACATCCAACTTTCATGCCACACCCACGAGCCATGGTGATTTTGCAGAAGGAAGTGTTAATTCTGTCTACGTGGAAAATAAGAACAAACAGGGCACATTCCATCTATTGGCATGTCTTTACTATGCCTGATACATCCATTGATACCGTGTAGGATTAACGTACTTATTTTACACATATAAATGGTATCATATTTTACACTTGGTCCTGCAATTCTTTTTCTCTCAACCTTATGTGGTTGAAATTTGTAAATGTTGATTTTGAATTATCTCTGTTTGTACTCAGAAATAAACAACTTAGAACCTAAAACATACTATTTACAACACTTATGCATTTCGAAAATAACATATGCATTGTAAATAACCCAATTTTTTTCCCTAACTCCTGCAAAAAAATTACAAAAGCCATTCAAAAGTATGTCATATTGCAGAATTGTGAAGCTAAACTATACATTGCCCTTTTCTTCCCAATAGGCAAGTGATTATTTTTAAGAAAATGTCTTTAAGAATGAATAAGTAAGTTGAATTATGAGACAGCTTGGGCATATGCATTCTTGACTTGAAAAGAAATCTAGACTCTGAACAATATTTATCGAAATAGTGTAGAAAGAGTTTTCTTCAACAAAATGATTACTTTCAGCAAACGGGAAGAGGAGAGGCTTAAAATATTCATACTCACTGATACTGTTAACATTTGGAATGAACAAACTTTAACAATATCAAAAGCTGGCTCGGCGCCTGTGGCTCAATTGGCTAAGGTGCCAGCCACGTACACCTAATGGTGGCGGGTTCGAATCCCCAGCCTGGGCCCGCCAAACAACAATGATGGCTGCAACCAAAAAAAATGGCCGGGCGTTGTGGCAGGCACCTGTGGTCCCAGCTGCTTGGGAGGCGGAGGCAGGAGACTCACTTGAGCCCAGGAGTTGGAGGTTGCTATGAGCTGTGATGCCATGGCACTCTACCCAGGGGGATAGCTTGAGGCTCCGTCTCCAAAAAAAAAAAAAAACAACCAATATCAAAAGCTGAGTCTGACACTCACAAATAATGAATCTTCTCCAATTTTGTTAAATATTGTGTGTACATTACTATTTTTAAAAAATAAAGAGTAAAGTGTTTATATTTCCTAAATCTTGTGAAACTTCCAAACACAAGAGAGAGCTTTGAATGAAAAAAATCCATAGAGGTTCTGTTTCTAAGTTCCTGATACCAGTGATAGGAAACAACCAAACATGAAAAGGGCGTGGCTGGGCTGAAGGTGGAACATTGAATTAGGTGTTTGGAGGTGTCGTTACTGTGCTGAGCTGACAATTTCATACCCTGTCAATTTTCAACCAACACCAATGAGTGTTAACCAGACTTAGAAACTCTCTTTGACTTGTAACTTAATATTGGCAACATCAATAACAATAAAAGCTACATATTTTAAAACTTTTGATATACGCCATACATTGTGTGTAACGATTATAATGTGATTTTCCTGATAATCCAGTACTGCGTGTTTGGGTGGGGCAGTTTGTTTGTTTTTATTGTTGTTGTTGATCTTTTGGGACATTGAAGTCTAGAGAGGTGAAGAATATTTTCCAAGGTTACCCAACTAATATGTCAGATCCAAACTCATTTGATCCTAACATAGAGTTGTAAAGTTAGCAAATAAAGACACATGACAAGCAGCCATTGCGAATTTCAGATAAATGAAAGTAATTGTTTAACATCAGTATTTCTCATGTGATATCAGGGACACGCGTGCACACTTAATAACTAATTATTTGTTGTCTATTTAAAATTTATTTTCATCTGGGTATCCTGCATTTTAACTGGCAATCCTACTCTAAGACTGATGCAGGGGTCTTAAATCTCTGCTACTCTGGCTCTCAAAAACTAGGACGGCCTCCTGGGATAGCCACCACACACTTTGCTTTTCTTGACCAGGGAGGGTCAGTAATAACCATCGGTTACCCCTTCAGAATCATCTAGCAGTTCAATGGGACTCAAATATCACTTGGGGTGCTTATTGAAAATACCGATTCCCTACCTTTGAGGCCAGGCCTAAAAGTGTACATTTTTAACAATCACCCAGATGTTTCTGACGTAGAGGTTTTTAGCCTGTTCCCTGAGAAGTCGTGAAGTGGCAGACCTATTCAAGAAAAATGTATACATCCTGATGTACTTGAATGAAAACAAAAAAAAAAATGTAGTGCTATTGGAAAAAGTGCTGGAAAAACTAAACCTAACTTTAGGGACTACGTAGAGTGCCACAGCAGACCTGACCAATGTAAAGAGAAATGCGGTGTGGAAGGATGCTCGCTGAGGAAGGGTCCACTTGAACTGAACCTTGGCACGACCCAGATGGTGATGCTTTAATAAGTGAGATAATCAATTAAAGCTGATGCATATTTTATAATCGATCACTATTCTTCTGGAAAATGGCCAAGGGAATTAAAGGCCTTGAACATGCTATATACACTACCTTTTAATATTCCCTTTTCCCCCTGCTAAGTCATTCATTTCCAATGCAAAGCCTACTCTTAACCCCTCGGCTTGTTCATGCAGGGTGCAGACAATTTAATCATTCTGCCCTTCTTCCAAATTGTATTAGCGTGCTTATCTTTAGAACCTTTTTGCAAACAAGAAACTAAAATGAGATTCAGTTTAAGTTAATTAGTGTAACTAAATGTTTTTCTTCTTGATGCTATAAAAGCTTTCAAGTCCCAAAGAAACTTGTAAGGACATAATTCATTCCTCTGTGATTTCATCTCTCCAAATTCTTCACAATGTTACCTGCAGCCATTTTAATATCCACGTTTTTAACTGTAACACTATACTTTCCTACATGTTCCCAGTATTGGAAAAATACTGTTATTTTTAAGATAGCTACTTAAAAAAAAAATATATATATATATACATATATTTCCTTTCTGCAACAGTCCCCTGGCCCTTAATTGGCTGTTTTGTGCCTCCTGGGAAGAACTGGAGGCCATCAGTAGATAACAGCTGACTGAGACTTTTAAATAAATCATCTTAATTTTATGTATTATCCAAATGATTTTCCAAAGTTTCAGCTTGGGCGCTGAAAGAAAACGTTAAATAGGTTTGAATCTGCAGTAAGCTTCAGAGCCATGTCTCAATCTAATAGGCATAGCAGTGAGTCTCCAGAGGGATTATTAGGTCAGAGTTACTTCCCAGCCACCACGTTAAGCCCTGAAGCTCATTTTCTCTTTTTTTTGAGGAGTCTGCCATCAGTCTGACACACACACATGCACATGCAATTAGAAGTATGTTATTTACTTTAACATGTTCTGACTAAAGGTGTGAGAGTGGCCCCTCATTCCCTCTCTTGTAATTTGCAGCAGGGCCATTGTGCACCATTCCCTTCATCCATGAAGACATTTTCTTACAGGTCATCCCAATCGCTGAGGAAATGGGATGGTTCCACACTGTCCTTGCTGAGAATCATAGACTCCCACCAGTAGAGAGCCGGTATCTTTTTGCTTACCTAAAGAATTCTGGGTCCTTTGCCCTTCCACATCAATTTTAAAATTAAGAACAACTTTTATATGAAAAAAGTATCTGTTAGCATTTTGAGTAGGATTTCATGGAATCCATAGATCATTTTAGGGAGGATTAGCAACAAAATGGTACCTTCTGATCCTTGATAGCAGTCTTCCCATTCCCATCCATATCTCTCCATTTGTGTGGGTCTTCCTGATTTTATAAACTTTGTTTTTCACTTCCGGCATTCTCATTTGGTTATTTTATTATGCTTTTCATTCCTCTGCTGAATGTATCATTTATTCACGGAGATTTTCATTCATGGAAAGTATAGTTTTTGCTTATTTTTACTTTCCTGAGGATAGGGATAGTATACTTTACATTTTTGTCTGACAGTGCCTAATAGTTGTAACATTCAGTTCATCTCAATCTCAATGGATTTTCTTTGCTCTTGAGAACGTGTTCTTCTTGTTGGTTTTTGTCATATTTGGGGCCATCTTGGATTTCATCCTAGACATTATGAATGTTAAACAGTGTAGATTATTTTTTATTAAATGATAGCTGTATACATTAATGCAAACATGGGGTACAGTGTAGTGTTTTCATATACAATTTGAAATACTTTCATCAAGCTGGTTAACATAGACTTCATGTCATTTACTTAGTCATTGTGTCAAAACATGTCCTTATGATAAAATGATTTTATTTGTTCTGGGTAGATGCCCAGTAATGGGATTACAGGATCAAATGGGAAGTCTAGTTTGAATTTATAGCTTTCATATGAAAGCTATAGCCCAATTATAGCCCAAGAATGTGGGGTTGGGGCAGAGAGAGGGGAGAGGAGGAGGAGGATGGGTGGAGCAAGGGTGATTGGTGGGAACACACCTATGGTCCATCTTACAAGTGCACGTGTGAATCTTTCCAAATGTAGAATATAAATGAATTAACACATTAACTAAGAAAATGCCATGAAGTCTACATAAACCAGTTTGATGAAAATATTTCAAATTGTATATAAAACCAGCACACTGTGCCTCATGACTACATTAATGTACACAGCTATGATTTAATAAAAAAAAAATTTTAAATTTTAAAAAAAAAAGAAATATGAAGGGCCTGGTCTGGTTCCTGTATTTTGATCCACTGACCTATTACTTATTATAGTATATACTTTCTATTTGTGTGCTAAAGAATTCCCTTGTTTAATTGTTTAAATAAATAATTTTAATAGATCTTGATATTAGCTAGGATACCCCATCCTTATTTTCATTTTCAAAAGTTTTCTTGGCCCTACCCACTGAACCTCAGGCACCACCTGAGTGCTACTTTGTTTTCAAGAGCAAAGATGTTTACTATTTATTGTTACTGCCTTTGGAAAATACACAGCCTTCTAAAAACATTTGGAAATCACAAATAGTACCTGATAATAACATTTGAGCAAAGCCTGATTCATCCTTCCACCTTTTCTTCATTTATTTTAGAGAGGAAGTCTCAGTATGTTGCCCAGGCTGGCCTCAAACTCTTGGGCTCAAGAGTTCCTCCTGCCTCAGCCTCCTGGGTAGCTGGGATCACAGGCACGTGCCTTCGCATCCAGCCTCTCTACATTCTTTGAGTCTCTCCATGGTTGATTTTTAAATACAACATTAATTTTATTTAAAAAATAAAGGGAAATGTGTCCATTTATGTAGTGGAGCAGAATTACAAGAGAGATAATGATACTTCAATCCTGGCTGTTTTATAGCACTTAAAAATTCAATTCTCATCTTCTGCAATATAACCAAGCATGCTTATCTTAATAATAATAAACAATGTTGGAGTCTTTCATAAATCATGATTACAATTAAAAGCTAAGAGAGCATGATAAAGCTAATGGCACCTCTTGAAACTGTTTTGAAATTAGTTCACCCAAATAAAACTCAAAAATGGTCTCAAATAACCCAATTGTTTAGCAAGCATCAGCTTAGGAATATTTTTTCAGTGTTCTAAGGTATGATGTTTAGCATCAAAAAGAATGGTAAGCACTTTGATTTGTAAGTAACAAAGAAAAAAAATCAAGTGGGTAGGGCACCAGCCCTATATACCGAGGGTAGTGGGTTCAAACCCAGCCCCTGGCCAACCCATAACAAAAAAGTAGCTGGGCATTGTGGCAGGCACCTGTAGTCCCAGCTATTCAGGAGGCTAAGGCAAGAGAATCACCTAAGCCCAAGATCTGGAGGTTGCTGTGAGCTGTGATGTCACAGCATTCTACTAAGGGCGATAAAGTGAGACTCTGTCCCTAAAAAAAAAAATAAAAGAATAGAAAAAAAGAAATGACAAGTTACCAGATGGGAGAAAATATTTATAAAACATGTCTGATTTTTAAAAAACTATATCTATTTTTTTATTTTTATAATTAATTATTTTTTATTAAATCATAACTTTGTACATTGATGCATTTATGGGGTTCAGAGTACTGCTTTGATATACAATGTGAAATGTTTACACTGAACCAAGTAACACATCCATCACAATTATACTCATTTCTTAATAGTTTTGAAATGTACCTTGCATCATACACGTTAGGTGAGTTCCCCCCAAGTACCCTCCCTTCTCCCATATATCTAGTCTACATAAGAATTTTTACAACTCTATGATAAAAAGACAAACCACGCTGTGAGCTATGATGCCACCACACCCTATAGAGGGAGACAAAGTGAGACTCTGTCTCAAAAAAAAAAAAAAATTTATGACCAAATGCCAACAAAAATGCTTAATATCATTAGTCATCAGGATGATATGAATTAAAACCACAGTCAGAAGCCATTAAACAAGAGACTAGAATGGCAAAAAGGAACAGCACAGAGTACCAACTATGGGCCAGGATGTGGTGAAACCAAAGCTCTTGCACATTGCTGCTTCAAGTACAAAATGATAGACCACCTTGGAGAACACTTTGGTAGTTTTTAAACAGCTAAATGTACACGTACTAGATGATGGGACATACTCCTAGGCATTTACCCAAGAGTAATGGAATTGTATATCCAGAAAAAGACACAGATATCAATGTTAGTACCAGTTTTATTTATAATGACCAACAAGTGGGAAACATTCCAATGTTCATCTATAAGTAAGAGAACTTTTTAAAATATATATGCAATACTATTCAGGAATACTATTCAAGGATACTACTCAGAACAAATTATTGATCTATATACAACAAAATATGTGAACCCCAAAAGCATTATGCTGAGTTGTAGAAACCTTACCTATAGCAGTGAAAACTCTATGACCATATATTTAAAATATTCTAGAAATCAAAAAACTATCTTATAGTTACCAAAAGCAAACTTCCTTAGCAAAAGGAAGACTGAGGGAGAAGCTGGACAACAAAGGACTTTGATAACTGTAATCACACAGGAATATACAATGTCAAAATTCTAACTGAATTATGCACTGTTTGGGCTTATCATATATAAATTATACTTCAATAATGTTTATAAAATATGCATATATGTATATGCACCACTATTTAAAAAGGCAGGTCATTGTTTTATGTGGCAGTTATTCATACTAAGCTTATGAATCCTCTCAGTGCTCGCATCCCAACAGTACTAGCAAAGGTCACAATGCCAAACTTTCAGTACTTTTGTTCCAAATAACTACTTGTCCTCAATTCACCAGTTTTAGGTACTAGAAGTACCTAAAACATCCATACTCAGTGAGTGACTTAACATTGAAGGGCCACTGCTAGCCCAAACGTCGGAGATTTCATAATTCATATCTGAGTGTACCATGGTACACATTTTTAAATTGAAATGGAATTGACCAATGATTTCCTCAAATAAGTATCAGATACCTGATGATATAAACACACATCATAAATATGTAATATTCCTAGGTAAGATGTTATCATAGATACTCACTTGAAAACTTTACAATGACCTTCACAATGGAGGAAGCTGGGGGAAGTCTAAAATGTCTCTAAACTCCTCATAGACTCCTATTTTTATCTGGAATTAGGAGCTTTGGATCTTTCAGTCCACACCTTAGCTGCCAACTATGATAGGCTTGCCTTAACTTACAGTTTCCCTGAATCAGGAAAAAGGAGTGGATTGAAGGATAGAGGGATCCAATAAGCTGGCAAAGCATTTGGACCGATTTGACCTGCTTTATCTCAAAAACCCAGGATAAGATAATAGACAAAAAGAAAGTAGCATAGAGTAGGAGGAACAAGATCACAGTTTTCAAGGCATTTCGGTGGGCCCAGGTCTTGGGGTCTCTACATCTTTTGGAAGACAGCTGCATCTTCTGGAGATGTTTCCACAGGGAGAAAATTAAGAGGAGAAAAGAGATCAAAACCATTGTAAATGGTATTAGGGTGAATATAGCCATAGTGAAGACGATCAGTCTTAAACATGAAGAGACATTCATTTTGAAATTCCAATTTGTATTCCTTTGATGCACAATTTCATCCATCCAGTCTTTAATATGTACGTTTATTAGTATCAGATTTAAGCACAAGAAAATGAAGCTCCCAAGCAGTATCATCAGAATCACTTCTTTCACTCTCCACTGAAGATAGAGAAAAGTAGGGCTGGAGAAGGTGGCTATTTTGAGCAAATAAAAGATGCTGAGAATTGTAGCAAGCCAGAGACTGAAGTGATTGGCAACTGTCCAGGTAAAAGAAACAAGTCTCAATTGTTTTTCATCCACAAGGAAGGCTGGAAAATACAGAGCTACCAACCAACTTACT
>CAUYQV010090796.1:32500-68677 GCA_963574575.1 Galagoides demidoff | reverse complement strand
CCCCACGGAATTCCAAGAGGCTCCCCAGAGAGCGGCTGCCAATCCTGGAAGAGGGTGTCACCCGACTCTCGACTGTGGCCCAGCTGCCTTTAGTGGGTTCAGGGGACCTAGATTAGCAGAAGATAAGCCGGCGGTTTCCTTTTGTCCTACATTAGAACCCACGTCCCTCCACGCTGAGTGTTGTTCCCTATGCCATCTGTGGGTGCACGGCCCTTCACCTGTACATCCCAGGACCCAAAGCCCCCGAGGTCCCCGCACTGCCCCAGACCGCCCCAGAATCAGCACTCCCCAAAGCCTTCTCTCCTGTACTATAATCATCTGTCCCTCCCCCTCCTACCAGGCACACAAAGGGAAGTGAGGTCATGACTGTGGAGACAGGTGACAGAGGAACAGGGGACACAGAGACCTATGGCAGGTAGGCGGCTCTGGAATACAGGTGCACACATACAGAATGGATCTAGAGATGTCCAGCCGGCCACCAGAGCAGGATCTCGCTTTAATCACCTTAACACAAACTAATTTTCAATAAATGTTTCTTGAATGAATAAATGAGTGTGTAACTAGTTATTCCTAAAGGAACAGAAGGGATCCCTTTAACAGCTCCCATTCTGCAACCATAAACCACGTAGGGAACAGACACAAGTTTGTGATAATGAAACATTTCTGGAAAAAAGTCAAATTCATCTGTAAAACTGAGGATTCCACCACCAAACATACGAGAAATAGGAAGAGTAAGGCTGTGCCTGCCTAGAGTGAATTCGCTCCCCATGGGGTGTGCCCTTGAGGGAGAGGCAACTCCAGACTCTGGGGTCCACCCAAAGCTCTTCCTGCCCTTATTTCCTCACTGACCTGGGGCTGGAGGCTCCCGGGAGCGTCTGTGCAGGTACTTGGCCTTGATGTCAAGGATTCATCCCACACTGAATTCATGGCACAGCGAGATTTATCAGCACACTGTCCAATAAGGCAGCCACAAGCCACAGGTGGCCACTGAGCCCATGAAAGGGACCAGTCCTTGTAGAGATGGGCTCTAAGTGTCCAAAATCCAATGCTTACTGGATCCCAAAACTTAGCCAACAAGATAAATTTAAGATATCTCAACTATGTTCGTATTTGTTACATACTGAAATGGTCACCTTTTGGCTACACGAAGTTAAACAAAAATATTATTAAAATTAGTTCCAGTTGTTTCTCTTCGACTTTGCTAGAGTGACTACCAGGAAAATGTAAGGGCATTTACCATTTTAAATGGTTTGCATGTGTGGCTTGTACCCTACGTCCACTGGTCAGTAATGGTCTCTCCCTGACAGAGTTCACCACACAGAAGAAGCAAGAAGAGAGAATGCCTCGGGCCCTCTGAGACCGTCTCCAGGGCACAGTGCCCCCTACACCACCACCACAGCCCCAGGAGACCCTGCAGCTCAGTGACAACTGGGCAGTGGCCTCTCCAAGATGGTGGCAGGAAAGGAAACAGGTCCCCAAGCCTTGGGGACCCTGGAACCCTGGCATCAGATCTGCCTCCACCCTGTGCAGCAACCTCCCCCAGAGGCCACCCTCGCAGGTTGGGCCCCCGAGGTGGTATTTGTTTCATTAATGCAAAGCTGAGACACTTCAGCACGGCTCCACATTCCAGAGCGATTCCAAAAGTGATTTCCACAATATGATTTACATACTAGCTGAGTGTAAATTTAGAATAATTTGGCCTGAATGATCCTTACTAGAATAGATGGCCACAAGAAAAGAATGGTGAATAAAAGCAGCCTTACTCAGAATCTAAGCAATTTGCTGGCAAATACAAGCAGCATTTCCCCAGATTATAATTTACACTGTATTAACTGTCAAGAGCGCTTTTGAGAAATATAGATAACAATTCAGACGCAATCGATAGGGAGTGACAGTTGATTTTAAAGCTTAATGCAAGACAAGAAAGAAATGACTGGGGCATCAGCTCTGGAAGAATAAATTTGTTTTGTATTTGATTTTTGTGTTAAATTTATTACTGCCAAGAAGAGCCCTCTTTCAATAATATTAAGAACAAGATTGTGAAATTGCAACATGCTCGTCTCCTACAGTTTTCACAGCATTTCCAATATAAAATGATGCCCTGCTCAGTACTATGTATAGATCCGATTAAGCCGCTACAGTCCCTCTAAGTTTGAGTTCCCGTGCGAGCTTTCCCTTTGCCCGTCTCCAGGGTGGCAGAGGCTCTGCAGGGCGTGCGGGTGGGGTGGGGTCTCCCCTGGGTGCTGTCACACCCTCCTGCAAGCCTGGGGAGGGACCCTTTGGACAGAGGTCAACCCTGCTAGCTCTAAAGCGGCCTTAACAATAGGCTCATTTCTAGAAATGGCACAGGGCGCGCTGCAATGTCAGGCTGGAGCTTGGCTGTTTGATGGAGAAGGGCCGGCGTCTCCTTGTCATACTCAATAGAAGCTTTTTTTCTATTCTGTCAAAACGTCCAGTGTATATAATCTTAGGGTTTGATGTTCCTTCTCTGCAATACCAGGAGAAACTTACTTGACGAATACCAGGGAAAAAACATTTCCCTCTTAGCCCAACTCTATTACGGTCCTGATTCTCTCCCTCCAGCTGGGGTTGCCTCTCTGCAGCCCTGTGCATGAGGAAACCCACCAGCGTGGCCAGAAATGAAATGATGGAAGTTGCCACAGTTCAAACTTATCCATACTTCTCACTTATGACATGATTGATTTTCCTTCAGAATGCTCACATACGGGATTGTCTTCTTTCTTTTTTCACTGTGGAAACAGCTAATGTATACAGCCTTAGCCTGCCAGACAAGGGAGAAGCAGTTGACATGTAGAAGAACAACTGAAATGAATACGGATGAAATTTGAAAGTGCAATTTTCCATCTGTCAATCACCTTTCAAAGGGACTCAGTTAACCACCAATCGGGAACCCTGGGCGAGGGCGTCCCCGCTTGGTGCCCTCGGTGCCACAGGCCCGCGGGCCTCATTAATCAAGATACTACCCGCTGATCAAAGTTTTGCACAGGTACCCCACAGTGACTCAGAACGTTACGGAACGTTCTGTTGGGTTTCTCTGGGTGCTATCGATAATTTATATTTTGAATTAAAACAAATGGTCCGCTTTTAAACAGAATTTGACTAGATGACGACAAAATCCACTTCTCTCTCTCTGCTGATGGCACAGAGTGGATCCCCTCCCTGAGCCGCCTCGGAAGAAAATGTGAGGTGCTCTCACATGAATAATGGATGGTCACCCCAACCCTTCCTGGCCACAGCGCCAAGATGCCTCAAAATACAGCCAATTAAGGTTTATTTAATTATTAAGGTTGAATAAATAACAGCGAAACATGTTAAAAATCTTTCAGTTTCAGTCAATCATAATAAAAAATTAATGAGACTGGATAGAGAGCCATAAAAACTGATAGACTGCGATCGTGAATTATAAATTGGTATTGATTTTTTCCTTTGCAATAACACTCTCAGGTAATCGTACGTTGTTGCATGTGAAGTGCACTTTCCTGGTTGAGACTAATATTAACTATCAAATATAGATGAGACAGAGGCATTTATGACACTTCAGATTTCACAAACAAAAAGCAAAAAATACAATTTGTGGAATAATAGCAGCACTGAACAGAGAATCCTAGGGTGTTTATGGGAGCCAGCCGGGACCCCACTGAGCCGTGGATTCATAAGACACAGCTACCTTAGTCTTCTCCTGCCATTTCTCCTCTGATATGTTACCTTGTTAGTATCACTAAGAAAAGCATAAATATTTTTTATTATTTGTAAGGCTCATCCTGTCTTGCTTAATAGACAGGCCACATGGAGTTAAAGCCATATTATATGACCTGGTGCAGAAGTGATCATTCAAAAACCCAAAGCACATATTTTATACCGCCTGGCTTTATTAATTCTAAGCCCCCAAGAAATAGCGGGAAGATTTTCCAGCTTTCTGTTTATTGAAGTAACATGGAAACAAATAAGACATTTCCCTAGGCTAGCTCAGATAAAGTGGACAATTACTATTGGCATTCCACATGTAAATATTTAACACTTCACAGCTAGTTTGCACCTAAATACCCATTAGATGTTGCTACAAGCCTGGACACAATTTCCCAGCAGAGCTACACGGGCCGTCCTGGGCAATGGTTATTGGATTAGGGCAAACACAAATCTCATTCTAAATAGTGCTGGAAGGGGACTCGTCCTGGAGAGATGGGATGCACCTAAACGGTGGCTTCCCAGAGCGACACAAACCAACTCCACCAAGAAAACTCAAACAAAGCTGGTATCAGCGCGGCCACTGCCACTGGCCTGGCTAATTGATGAGCCATTGCTGCAGTTTGTTAGTGGCACTGATCAGATTTCCCTCGTTTGGGAAGAAACACAGAGGTGGCGTCGTGAGGGGTCCAGAGGGCCAGTCAGGAGCACTGGCGGCAGCCGGCAGAAGTTCCATTCCTGCCTCCTTTCTACACCACCTGGTGTCAGACAAATACCGAGAGCCACAGGCTACTGCCCCTTTAGGACAGTGGGCGACAGATGCACATGATCCATAAGTCAGCTCCCTGCAAACCCAGAAGAAATGCAACTAACTGCCTCTCCAGGTAACTTCTGCTGCTTGAAGACACTCTAAAAGTGTATTTTCAACAGGTAAAATGTAGTCACAGTTAAAATGGGGACATCGCCTGACCACTCTGATTTTAAGCACAGACAGGTAAGACTCTGCTTCTGAATTGAAAGTGACTCTGGTCAGGAGCAGTGGCTCAGGCCTCTAATCCCAACACTCTGGGAAGCTGAGGTGGGAGGATCTCTCAAGGCCAGGAGTTCAAGACCAACCCGGGCAACGTAGGGAGACTCCATCTCTAAAAAGAAATAAAAACTTAGCTGGACATAGTGGCGAGGGCCTGTGGTCCTAGTTTACTACAGAGACTGAGGCCAGAAAATAGCATAAACCCAGAAATTTGAAGTTACAGTGAGCTATAATTATGCCACAGCAACAAAATAATGAGACCCTGTCTCTAAAAAACATTTATTAAATTTAAAAAAAAAAGGTTTTCTGGCCCTCTGGTGTCATTTGGAACTTGGAAATAAGTGGGCCAGTCTGCTTTTCCTACAGAGTAGCCCTTTCATCCCTGAACTCTCCCAAAACTACAAATGCCACTGCCCAGGACCTGGGTCTGTCCACCAGGACGGATGGGGCCAGACATTAGCGGACAAGCCCTCTGCATGGGTCTTTCCTGCACTGAAGCAGATCCTAAGGTCACAGCACCCCAACCTCCCGCCTGGTCACTGGCCACTCCCACCTGCCACTTATCCTTGACAGCTTTTGTGTGCAGACACCACTGAAAACAACTCTGACACCACCTCTCAGGCCTCCAGCTGGCCCTGCCTTCTCAAAAGTCCCCAACTCTCTGCCATCAACCTTGTGCTACTGGAAAAGGAGCCAGCCCAGGAGGTAACACTCCCTAGGAAAGGAAGCCATAGGCTCCAGTTCACCTGGCCAGGCAGCCACCTTTGGAGCAGCAGAAGCCTCAAAAATTGGCCCAAGAGCAACTTTGACACACTCTGGATCCAAGCCTGGAAAATGTGCCATGGAACATGGTCCAGTGAGGCTGGCTGCCGGGGGGCCCTGGGTCACCCTCTTATACCCCATTTAAGTCAAGAAACCCCCCATGCTGCCTCCGGACCCTCAACAACACACTGTCAACTACCAGGGGTCCCCCTGGAACAGCAGCACCCACCCTGGGCTCACAGCCCCTGAGAGCCCCATGCCCAGCCCCACCCTCCCCACACTGACCTCTGCGCTCTGGAAACAATTACTCCTGGAAGGCCTGTCAATATCATTATTTTTACAAGAAATCAATACGCCTCACAAAGTTAATGGGGGATTCAGACAGGGAGCGTTTACCTCCTCACTGTCAGGGGCTTGGGCTCTGCTCAGCGCCGATGACAGATCCCCAGCACCGCAGTCAGTAAGCAGCGTGTGGAAAGAGGCCGGCGGCAGGCAGGCGTGCAGGCGTCAGCCACCACTAACGAGCCGCCGGCTGGGGCTGTGCAGGGCAGACGCCCCAGAGCTCTGCCCAAATAAGGGCCTATCGCCCCTCTGCAAAGGCAATCAGAGCCTTCAATTATTTGGTGTGAGTCCCTTAAGCACAGACTGTAAATATTCAAGTCCGGGGCCAGTTCAGGGCCTGGAAGAGGAGTTAACAGCATCCGTCATGTTTAACAAAAGGGGTCACTTTTCCTCACTACTCATCCCCATCACACACAGAAGAAAAAGATAAAAAATATGCCGTATATGCACAATATATACATACATGTGTATCGTGTGTACTCACAAAGTCACAAAGAACTATGCTGACGATCCTAAAATCCAAACCAGAAGCTTATGGAGAGGCCAACTCCACCGTCAGTTGGGCTGATGTCCACCAAACTCTAATGACAGTGCTTTTGTCCATCAGCTTGGGCTCTGTCCTTCAAAGCCCCGGGCTCACTCGCTGCTCATCCAACCTGGGGTCCACCCAGCTGCTACTCTCCTGCCTCCGCCCTACCCCTTCCAAAGCCCAGTTATAGGACTGAATTAAAAATTAAAGTTACAAAGTTATGCAAAGCATAGGACAGACGTCAGTATACTCTAGCCCATACCGAGATATCATCCTAAAATCCTTCCAAGACACCTGGCTCCCTGCTTGGCCCGCAGCTCTGCCCAGTCACATGCTCTAAGGGGAGGGTTTTGAATGGCTTTCTGGTTGCCACAGCCGGGCACACCCATATCTGGGGGCACAAGTGCCACAGGACTAAGCCCAGGCTACTGATAGAATAAACTTGCCCACACAGCTTAGCTCGGAGGCTCAGGACCCAAGGCCACTAACACATCACCAAGGGCATCACTACCCACTTCAAACTCCCCTGCACCCACCTTCCAGGTGACTCTGCAGGGTTCACGGAAGACAGGGTGAGTCCCAAATGGTGGGGAGAAAGCATGCCTCTGACTTCTAGGACACTTGGCAGGTGAGAGGGACCCCCCCAGCCCAGGGTCGGGCACGGGGCTGGGACAGGTCAGGAGCCAGGGCACCTGAGTGCCGGTGAGGTTGTCAGAGGGACGCTGATGACAGCCTGACAGGGCAGAGACTTCTGAGTGCCACAGGGAGTGTGAGGGCCTCTGCCACAGCAGAGCCACGTCCTAGGCCTTGGCTAGACTGTCCTCCGTGCACCTGAGCGGCCCTCCCTCTCCAGACCCTGTCCTGGACCCACTCCCTCCTGCATGGCCTCCCATATCAAATCTCCAATCCCTTTCCTCTTCTGCCAACATCCCAAATAACCACCCCCTCCCCCCCAATCCACCCAGGCCCTGACAGCAGGGAACTGTCACAGCATGGCCATGAGTCAAAGTGTTCACCCCCACTGCTGCTGCATCCTTGTCAGCGGGTGCAGGATGGGTGAGGGAGGTGGGAGGACAAGAGTTGCCAGGAATGGCACAGCAGGGCGTTCTTAGCAAGCCTGTTGTTCAGAGCCTCTTATATCAAAGTTCTGCAGTGGACAAGAAACAAGGGGATCTCCTGACCAACACAGGTGAATAGTGACCAACAGCTCCTCCAGTAAGCCGTGAAGCCCAAGCCCAGTAGGACCTAGAGACACCCTCTGGTGCAGAAGTGGGGCAGCTCCAGTGGTGTCAAGGGAGCTTGGTAAACAAAGAGACTTGGCACAGGGGCTTCATCAAGGCCTCCAGGAGGACACGTATCTGCTGCTCCTCCCTGGCGCAGTCCTTGGCCCCACATGCACACCCAATCTCGGTCAGACTATGCATATAAACTCCATCCTGGGCATGAGTATCTGCCCAAGTGGGACTGCCAGGAAGGAAGGAGGCTATGTAAAGGGGTTCCCCTAGGCCCTGCAGGAGGACCTGCCCTCCGGTCAGAAAGCGCCCCACTCAGCACCACAGCAGGAGAGGTCCTTGAGAGCCAAGAACCTCAATCATCCCGGGCCTGTCCTGGCACTGAACACTGTCCTCCACCCCTGGGCTCCAAAGTGGAGGCTCCAGAGCACTAAGAGGCCTTCTCTCTCCCTGCTATCAACAGTTTGGAATTTACACTGCCCTTCACATCATTACTGGGCTCTTCACAGCTTTTTAGGGCCTTAATGCAAACCATATGCACAGCTGCCTGCTCTCCCAGGCCTGCCGCAGCCGTGCTCCGATTGGCTCTCGCAGGATGAGAAATAGAGGTCTCAGAGGGGAAAAAACAACAAACAGATCTCTCGTCTACAAAGCAGAACTCAAAACATTTTCCATGCATTCTAGGCTTCTCTAGAAGCAGCAGGCTGTTTAAAAAAATACCTGGCCCAAATTGAGCATTTGCTTGACATGATGGAAAAGTGAGTGCTATTTTCTGTTATACTGCCCCTATTCTACATCGACAAGAATATATTTTTTCCCTGTTCCCAACTGATTTCACAGTAGTGAACTCCGTTTATGAATTATCTGACACATTTCTTGCAATTCTTCTGACAACAGTGCTCAGTGGAAATTTCAAGGCCTCTCTCTTCTGACAAGTAGAAATATCAATATTTGAATAAATTGTGGATTTTAAACTTCTCACTCTGATGCGCCACGGTGAGGAAGACTGAATTCTTCTTTTACTGGGTCTAATCCCCCTGAGCCTGGGGAAGAAATCTGTATGCAGCGTTTCATTACCAGAAAGCGGTACTGAGTGACATTTGAAACACACATCTAAGTCGACCTGATGAAGTTTACTTCCTTCCAACAACAAATAGCAGCTTTGTATTATTCCTCCCTTCTTGGGGGAAGAGCCGCGCAAGCCTGGTGTCTGAGCAAAAAGCCGAAATGTTGATTCACAAATTGACAGCCCAATCTTTAAACAAATGTGTTTCTTGGGGGGAAAACACAGCTTTGTTGGAGCTAAGCATTTTTCTCTTGCCTGACAGAAACATGCGGGGCCTGATTAGAAGGCCCTTGTTAGGGTCCGTCTCAGACGCTCTGACTCCACGATTTAACAAGCATGCAAAGAAAACAGCACAAAGATAACAAAACATCGTCATCACCATCTCTGGTGACTCCATGGGCCTTTTAACACTTGCACACGCTGTCTCCTGATGGCTCACACACACTTGCACGCACCAGGCGGGGCCCAGGGCTGGCTGCAGAGGTCCCCAAATGAAGGACTCTCTGCGCTCACGGCCGTGGTGGACCGGCGGCAGTGTGCGACTTGCTGCATCCTCTTCTTTTCTCGGATGAATAAACATGATAGTTTATTGCCGCAGCCATATGTGGTTCTGAGCAACATGATGAATAGCCCGTATTTCCCTGGGAACGGCCAGCAGGGCCACCTCCCCAGCATCCCCCTTAGGGTCCTGATGCTACAACCTAGAGCCCAGAGCCACACTTCCCTGAAATAGATTCCTTGGGAAGTAAATAACAAGATACTAGCCAGAGGAGAGACCCAAGGGATATTGGAAGGCCAGGCCACTGCCTGGCATGGGGGTGGGGTGGTGGGGAACTAGCACAGGACGTGGGGACCAGCTTAAAACACTCAGACACTGGCAAGTTGCCATTCTCAGCCTCAGTTTCCCCACCTGTGGGAGGGGGCAGCCCCTGCCTTTCAGACCCCTGAGCCGATCTCACTCCCAGCCAGCAGCTGGCAAGGTGGTACAGTCTGCCTACTCCAGTCTGGAGCTCAGCAATTTCTAGATGGATAATCACAATTTCTGATTCTACACTTGGAGAGGAGAACCGGGCCTGGTAGTTTAAAAATTCATACCAAATTTCACAAAACCACTAATGTGGTTTAGAAGTACATAGTCCCAAAGCAGAAATTGGGGAGGATGGGTCCTCAAGGGGCCTGGGGCCAAAGGGGACCCAGGAAGCGGAGGTGCCACACCCAACCCTGCACCCACATCCAGCTCTGAAGGCTGAGGTCAGCTGAGCCAAGTCCTGCACATTTTGGACAAAGAGCATCTGAACCTCTCCCTTGGCCAAGGGGTAGCACTGCGTTGTCTGGTAAACTACATTCCAGTGACACCCAGGGAAGTCGGGAGGCGCTGACTCCCCTGTGAGCATGGAGCCTTGCATGCAAGATGCCTTCCCAAACGCTGGCAGGCATTCAGACCCATAGAGTGGAGGTGGTGGTGGACAGCAAGGGGCTGGAAGCGAGCACAACTTTGGAGTGGAACCACCGCTCCAGCCAGTGAGGGCCCAGGGCATGCTGGTGGGGGCAGGCTCATCCCACCAGGCCTGACCCACTGCAAAAGTGGGAAGGGAGGAGGCCTGTGTGTGAATGAGGCCTCCCTGCACCTGCACAAGGGCAGGGGGCAGGAAGCAGGCACAGGGCAGGGTGGCCCACACTCCAAACATCTAAAAGCACGAGGCACCTGGGGGATCCTGGGAGGACCTGCGCTGAGGCTAGCCCTGGCCTCTGCCTATCACATACCAGGCCTGTACCCTCTCTCCCCACCAGACAGGTGTCCTGTGAGGGGCAGCAAATGTGGACAGCAATGGAGGGATCTCAGAGTCCCCCAAGCATCCTATCAGGTGTGGGAAGGCCAGTGGCTGGAGGTCTAGAGGGCGCAAGGGATATAGAGTGGGCAGGGACTAGGGGGCCCTGTCCATCCTCTCTGTGAGTCTGTGAGATGAGAGTGTGCCCCATAGGGCTGCCCACCAGAGCCTCTGCCTGCACAGACACAAACCAAAGACACCTTCCGCATGTCGCTGTCGTCCAGGGTACGTGGCCCCCAGTGCAGCCCGTGACCCAGAAGGGCCAGAGGAGGGGACCTGGGCACTCATTCCCCCAGTCAGTAGCTGCTTGTCAGATACCCACTGTGGGGTGCTGGGAACTAAGATGGAGCACAGGGCTTACCACACACCAGCTGGAGATGCATCCGGGACAGGGCGACAGTGAGAAATCAAAACATCACAGCCCCGAAGCCACTGTTACTCAAAAGTATCAAGATACCTTCTCCACACAGTCATGATTTAAAACAAACACACATACACTGCTAGGTAGGTACACACCTACCCATACACACATAGATGTACAAACACAGGCACACACACCTGCATGTACACACCTACACGTATATACCCACATGCATGTGTATATATGACATGGACACACACTTAACCTATACACACACACATACATTCACATACACACACCTACACACATGTGTACACCTGCATATGACATGGATACACACCTACAGAGATACTTATACTTCCCAACATGTATATGTCTACATACACATATACAACCCTACATACATACATACCTTTATACACACCCTCACGTACACACACACATCTCTATACACACACCACTACATACATACACCTACACATACATACATTCACATATGTGCATAGGCACAGTCCACATACACACATCAACACAAACCTATGTATACACATGCACAGACATACATACATACATACGCCTGCATACACGCACACCTGCATGTACACAAGGTAACCACAGAGAGCTGGCTGTAGTTGCAAGTCCATCAGGGAGCCCGTCTGTCCTGGGTGTGACATTTCATGAAGTTTGTTCTAACGAGCGAAAGCCCAGACATCCGTGCTGGGAGAACACAGCAGCCGGGAGAGTGGGAAAGCTGTGCCCACAGATGGCCGAGCATTTGGAGAAAAGCACAATATTTTATTTAAATATCCAAATACAAACACATTACTGCACGACACCAAACACACAGCCACCTGAAAATGCCCGACGACGGCTTGTGTTTTACTGTTTTGTCTAGAAACTCGGGTTTTGTGAAGTTCTCAGATGAGCAAAGATGAGAAGGGACCAGCGCAGTGGCAGCTCCAGCCCTCCAGAACCTGGCCCCTTCTCAGGTGGTTGGAGAGAGATGACCCTGGGGAGGTGGGGTGAGGGGCCCCCAAACAACCACCCCAGATTGAGAAGCTGGGATGGTCAGAGCGAAAAGCACCATCCCCTTGTTTCGGGTGCAGCTGGCAAGATTCAGGGGGGTCGGTAAAGTCCCACAGGGGTTCTAAGGGGAAGGAAGGGTGGGCACGGCCTGCTCTCACTGCTCCCTAGAATGGGAAATCCCGGTCCATGCTTTGGACAGCCCAGGCCAGCAAGAGCCTGGGAAGAGCAGGCAGGGCACCCCCAGGACAGCAGGGACGTGTCTGGCTGGGACAAGAAACCAGGCCCAAGTCCCCCCTACAGCCTCCAGCGCTCTGGCCCCAGGCAAGCCATTCCCCTGCTTGA
The DNA here is from genome assembly GCA_963574575.1 of Galagoides demidoff. NCBI lineage: Eukaryota > Metazoa > Chordata > Mammalia > Primates > Galagidae > Galagoides > Galagoides demidoff. Next base: position 56,453 of record CAUYQV010090796.1, on the reverse strand, counting down.
GCTAGAAGTTAGGGCCTCCTTCCTCTGTTCACTTCCCAGCGAGAACTTAGATAAGGCCTAGGAAATGTGCTACAAACCCCTCATCTGCCCCATCATATGACTCAATTTGGTGTGACCCTAGGAACTGAATCTGAGAAATGCTTCCCAATGGCACCAAGAACGACTAACGCAGGTCACCTTGTCTTTATTCTGAAATTGGTCACTGCCTGGAGAAGCCTGTGAGAGCAGTGGAGTGGAGGGGGCTCCCCAAGGGGCTTGGGTGATGGCCAGGGTCTCCCATGGCTCAGGAGACAGCAGGACCCATATGAGGCCAGGGAGGCTGGATGCAGAGTGTGACCTCCAAATCTCAGTCAAAGCTCAGGTCCCGGCTTCTGGGCCCCCCATAATGAACCACTGGCCAACTGAGACTGTCCCCTGAACTCTCAGGAGTCCTGCCCACGCTCATTCTAGGGCCCCGTGGGCCACATCTGGGATGGGGTCAGCCCAGCACAAAGGAGGCAAGGTGAGCAGGGATGAAGGTGCCACCCGGATGTTAGCATGGTACTGCCACAGCAGAAAGGGACGCCCTGCCAGGCAGCAGCAAGGGCTGCAACCCCCAAAGCCATATCAGACCTGAGCTTCCAAAACGTAAGCAGGAAAAACATTCTAAAAGTCCCAGAAGAACAAAAAGATCCATTAAAAATAAGTACAATTGATTTCAAAAGACCAAACAAGGAAACCAAAACTCCAGTTGCTTCTGATTGAAATAGGCCTATTTTGCTTAGGCATTTAATTATTACTGTGAGGTAAGGGGTTTCACTTCACGAAAACCCACCTAGGAAAAACCCCTAACTGGGCATGGTGATGGGCGCCTATAGTCCCTGCTAATTGGGAGGCCGAGGCAGGAGGATCTCTGGAGCCCGGGAGTCCCAGGCTGCAGTGAGCTAGGACACAGGCACTGTACCCCATCCTGGGCAACACAGACAGACCCTGTCTCTAAAGAAAAATTTTTTAAAAGAAAACAATCTAAAACAAAGCTGAGATTATCTGAATTACAAATGGGATTTTACCGAAAGATCTATTTTAGTGAGTAAAAGTTTCGGGCTTGCTCCCTCACGGTATTTAAATGTAACCCGATATCTGAAAGATATCCCTCTGGTGGACTGGGTTCACCCCAAGAGCAGCAGACAGGGTGTATCCGTGAAATAAACATCCTAATGCCGCTAACCACCGAGAACTACCCAGCCGCAGGGCCCACCTGGGACAGGTGCTGGGCTGAGGCTTTCTGTTTACTTCCTATAAGCCCCCCTGCCCAAGACCCCTGGATCCTGGTTCAGATGAAAAGCCTGAAACCTGGAGGTAGAAGGCCCTGCTCCTGCCACACAGGAAGGCGTCCGGGTGGCCTTCTAGCCCTTCCCTCTGCTCATGGGACCCAGACACTAGGGGTTCACTCTCCCACCCGGGGTCCCCAAGGCCAAGGACTCCCAGCTGAGCTCAGGCATGGATTCTTCAGACAGCTGTGTCATAGCCAAGACCTGGGGGCAGAGGTGTCAGCTGTGTCCAGGCATCATGACCCAACTCATATTTTACTTAAGCAGAAACTGAGTCAGTGGAGAGGTCAGGTTTTCACAAGATCTGCTGTCTAATCTCATCTGGTAGGTGGTGGTGGGAATCCATGAAAAAGTTAGATCTAGGGGAAGATCAGAAATCAAAGTGGACCACTAGACTAAAGGCATGGGGAGAGGGTTAAGAAAGTGCTGGAACTGGGAGCTGCCATTTATGCCCCCCTACCCCATGGCCAGACCTACCCTCCTCTGTACCACCAGCCTGGCATCAGGTCAAACAGACCTCCTACCCCAGCCCCCTACCTCACATCCCTGCAGGTTGCAGCCACCAGGACTGGAGCACATGCTCCCCTGGCTGGGATCTGGGTGCCAATGCTACAGTGACATCCTTGGGCAGGGACAGGTTGGGCAGAGGCTCCTGGTTCACTCACCCTTAGCCCTCAACCCCCAGTCCAGGGTGTTCTGTCAATCCTGTGACCCCACACCTGGCACAGTTTGTGCACTCAGCACAGCGGTGCTGTGAGGAGCCTGCAATGATCCCCAGCCAGGCTTTCTCTAGGGGCAAAGGTGCCCTCAGCTCAGCCCAGGGAGGCATCCTGCCAATGGTGAGGTGGGGACCCAGACAGGACTGCCCCCTTCTCTGTCCTCAGGATGCTCACTCGGGGTCAGTGGGGAGGAGTGAAAGGATGCTTCAAAATCTGAGATGATAATACGGTGCCTGTGGCTCAAAGGAGCAGGACACTGGTCCCATATACCAAAGGTGGTGGGTTCAAACCTAGCCCCAGCCAAAAACTGCAAAAAACATAGATGTTTTGGCACAATAATCAAGTAAATGAAGTGAAAGCTATGATGATTGGTTTGATCACAGGACATCAGATTGTATAAAAAAAATCAGCACATTGTACCCCACATATGCATGAATGTATTCATGATCTATGTTTATTTGACTTAATAAAACTAAAAAAAATAAAAATAAAAATCCAAGATGGTGATTTAACTGCTAGGGCATTGGGACCCTCCTGATTTGGGCTGAATTGTGTAAGAAGCAACATGGGAGCTCGGCTTCAACATCAGGGTTTCAGATTTTAACAAGCAGATGAGGAAGAGAAGGCGGTCTGCATGGAACAGCAACACAGGAGAAGGCTGTGGTGCCGCTGCAGGGGGGCAGGGCCAGGCAGAGACGCCATCTCCTCTCTGCACCCATGAACCAGAGGAATGCTCTAGTAGCACAGGACACCTGTGCATAAGGGCCAGTCAACTTTCACCAGGCTCTGACTGTAGGACACACCCACTACACCCCAGACACTGACTGAGGAACAGTCTTGGACACCACAGCTGGCCCAGAGCCTCTGCCCCTGCTCTAAGAGGCTTTACCACCATGGCCCGGGACTTGCCCAGGGCCGGCACATGGGTGCTCAGCTGTGGCCCAGTGATTAAGGAAGAGACCAAAGAAAGAAGTTCACCATGCACCAGAGCCCACCTGTCTGCACTGTCAGAGCCAACACCTGGCGGGGGGCGGGGGGGATGTGCCCTGGTAGAGGGTTAAGGTCCTTAGGACCCAGCAGGCACACGGGTGTGGACATCACGAGTGGGTCAAAATTCCAACCAGCCATGGGCAGCGCCTGTGGCTCAAAGGAGTAGGGCACTGGCCCCATATGCCAGAGGTGGCAGGTTCAAACCCAGTCCCGGCCAAAAACTGCAAAAAAAAAAAAAAAAAAAAATTTCCAACCAGCCTCTCCGGAACCCAACTCATCTTACAGAAGGAGAACAAGTAACGTATGGGAGAAAACACATAATCCAGATGATTAAAACTCCGGCAAGCACCCAGACTGCTGATCCCAAACCATTTATGTGTCATCAGAGGCGCAGCAGCTAAGGAGGGGCTGGGACGCTGCCGAGGGCCACACAGGCTATGGGAGTTCTCAGTGTGATCATTATCCCTGGAGCAGGGTGCCAGGCTCAGTGCAGGGCTCCTGCCTGTGCCTCAGTCTCATCCTCAACATTGAGGACCCCAGTGTCCCCCCTCCGCAGGCCACTGTGAGGCAGAAGTAGCCTGGTGGCCAGGGATGGGAGGGACAGCCAGGATGAAACTGCTTTGTCACAGGGGCAGGGCCACAGGCAGAGGAGCACTTTTTGCCAGAAGCACAAGAGAGGGCACAGGGATGAACAGTGGGCCTGACCTGTGACCCTGGGTGGGGTCACACTCAGAGACTCAAGCTGTCCAGGACTAATGTGATAGCATCACTATGTCACAGGTCCCCTGGGGTACTGCAGGATGCTGGCAGGGTCCCTGGCCTCTGCCCACTCTGCTGTAGCAAGCCCGCCCCTACGCTACTCACAACCACAAAGGTCTCTGGACATTGCCACAGGCCTAGAGCCAAGAATCCCAGGAGCCAGTTCCTGACCTGCTAAGTCCACCTGGACAGGACATTGAGCCCTGTGAAGAGTGATCACCAGACCCAAGGACACTGCTCAGGAGAAAGGCAGAGGCCTCAGCCAGGCCACCAGCTTCTCTTCCAAAGGCCTCTGAGTCAATCCCACCTTCACACCCAGCAGGTGACACAGCTGGTGATCACAAAGGAGGCTCATGTCCATGCTGAGAGCGCTGTCTCTCCTGACCCCTGGCTCATGTCCATGTTGAGACGGCTGCCTGTCCTGGCCCCTGGCTCACGTCCATGCTGAGACTGCTGCCTCTCCCGGCCCCTGGTCCCAAGAATAGGCACTGGGGAGGGGAAGGGGGGTCGACCCCAGCTCAGGAAGTGACAGTCATAGGCCATGGTCCACTCAAGAACCAGGACCTGTCTGGTGTCTCGGGGTATAGGTGTTGATGTCCTCCTGACCCTGCACCTGTGACATCCCAGGCTGGCCTAGCCAGCCACCTCCTCAGTGAGCAGTCTCCTCACCCTGGTCATCCCCTGGGCAGCAGGGCCACTCACTCACCATCCCTTGCAAGCTGCCATGTGGACAAAGCTGGTAGGCTTGTTCTGGGGGCAGCCCCGGGCCCAAGAGGGCCCTTAGCAATGGGTCCTGGGGCCCAGCCAGGCCATGCTGGTCCAGGCCCGCACTCCAGAAAGTCACAGCCCACCCACAGCCCATCACCTTCAGCATTTGCTTCCTGTGCACAAACTCTGCAGGCAGGGGGGGCTTCCAGGGGCCTGAAACTGGTCCTTCCCCACACCCAGCAGCCCCAGGAGGGCAGGCCTGGGTCTTGGGAGGTCTGGTAAACATTTCGTGGGGTAAAGGTGAACTTCATAGGGGCAGAAAGACATACTCATGGGCCATACTCTACCCTCTCCCTGGCTCTCACTGTCCTTGCAGGGTAGGCTGCAGTCTGGACATCATAGCCAGTAGTGATAAGCACTGTGCCTGGTACATCAGTTGGCAATGACCCTCCACCTGGTAGACTAAGCCACTGGTGCCTGTGGACTGTGCACCTTCATCATGACCCTGGGGACCCTGGTGCAAGGTAGGGGCTGATGGAGGCCCCCGTCTCATGTCGCCCAGTGCACACGACCTATGGGCCAAGGGGAAGAAGAGTCACAGTGGCTACTCTGCACAGACCACAGGCATGGAAGGACGTCCAGGTGGGCTCAGGTTGAAGGCAGTATGTGACCAGTCAGAGCTGGTCAGCACACAGACCTCCCCCTACACGTGCCCCTCTCTGGGTCTCTCTATACCAGGGGTCCTCAAACTTTTTAAACAGGGGGCTGTCCACTGTCCCTCAGACCATTGGAGGGCTGGACTGCGGGCCCAGGATGAGTCGGCTGCTAAGCAAGTGTCGGCAAAACACCTGGTGGGCCGGATAAATGTCCTCAGCAGGCTGCATGTGGCCTGCAGGCCATAGTTTGAGGACCCCTGCATACATGTGCCAGGATGTCTCCACCCCTAGGCTGAACATGCAGGGCCAGACTGGGAGAGGGGAAAAAGAGCCCCCCCTTGACAACCCCAGTAGCGTGACAAGAACGCACCACAACCCTCCTCTCTGAGCAGCACCCGACACGCTCCATCCTGGGCCCGTGGCCCTGAGCCACCCCCAGCACCCAGCCGCTGTCTGTGCTTCGTAAGGCTCTGTGTAGTTACAATAGTCACTGGCCAATCACACAGCCAGGAAAGGGCACTTCATGGACTGCACCACACAGCCCCCATCATCCATAGTGGTCAGTCGTCCAAGAGGCACTGCCAGCTGGTTCTGAACCCACATGAGACGTTGGTCCATGATGTGTCAGCCAAGTCCAAACAGGGCTGAGCTGGTCAGTGACAGCGCCCGCAACTGGACATAGCCCACAAGCCATGTGCCTTCCGTGCCCTCTGGTGGTGACTTCATGAAGGGATTATGTGGTGGCACTCTACAATGGAAACCACTCAACAGCAGAACTGGTTTCCAGTAAAAGAAGTGTAACTACCTTCCTTCAGGTCTAAATATGTATATGGGGACAGCGAGAAGTCCATGAGACACAGAATATCCTCGAAATAATCAGAAAAAAAAACTGAAGACTCACACTTCCTGATTTCAAAACTTACCACAAAGCTACAACAATCAAAACAGTGTGGTGCTGGCACAAAGACAGATAGATATTCAGACCCTTCCTGGGTCAGCGCACACAGCCCAGGAATAAACCCATGCACACAAGGCCAAACCACCCCAACACCGGTGCCCAGAGCGGTGCTTGGGTGCTGTGAAAACCAGATGCTCACTTGCAAAAGAATAAAATTGGACCCTTCCCTAACAACACACACAAAAACTAACCCAAAACTGACCAAAGACTAAATGCAAGACTTAAAACTATAAAACTCAGAAGAAAACGCAGAGCAATAGCTTTATAACATTGTATTTGGCAGTGATTTCTAAAACAGAGTAAAAAGACAGAAAAAAGAGACAAACTCAACTTTTGAATGAAAAATTTTAAACTTTTGTGCATCACAAGACGCTATTGACACAGTATTAAGGCAAGCCATAGGATGGAAGAAAAATCTGCAAACCATGTATCTGAGAAGGGACTAATATCCAGAATATACAGAGAACTCCAATAAAACTCAACAATGACAAAATGAGTAACCTGATTGAAAGGGTGAAGGACTTGGAATAGACAGTTCTTCCAAATAACACAAATGGGCAGCAAGCACATAAAAACATACGCAAAATCGCCAACCACCAGGGAGGAGCCCATCAAAACTACAGTGAGATACAATCTCCCACCCATTAGGACGGCTACCACAGAAAAGACAGAAAACACACATCAGCAAGAACATAGCATAACCGTGGCCCCTGAACACTGCTGGTGGGAACTGAAATACCACATCTGTTCCTCGAATAAGCAAAATTAGAGTTTCCGTGTGATCCAGTGATTCCACCTATGGGTACAGACACAAAGGAAATGAAAGCCTTTTGAAGAGATGTCTGTGTACCCATGTTCACAGTGGCATCATTCACAACAGCCAAAATGTGGACACAGCCCAAGCGTCATGGATGGATGGATGGACAGATGGATAGATAATGAATGGATGGATGGATGGATGGATGATGGATGAATGGATGAATAAATGGATGGACAGATGGATGGATGATGGATAATGGATGGATGGATGATGGATAGATGAATGAATGATGGATGGATGGATGGATGGATGAACAGATGGATGGATGATGGATAAGGGATGGATGGATGGATGAATGGATGATGAATGGATGATGAATGGATGGATGGATGGATGGATGGATGGATGATGGATAGATGAATGAATGATGGATGAATGGATGGATGGATGATGGATAGATGAATGAATGATGGATGAATGGATGAATGAATGGATGGACAGATGGATGGATGATGGATAATGGATGGATGGATGGATGGATGGATGGATGGATGGCTGGATAAGGGATGGATGGATGATGGATAATGGATGGATGGATGGATGGATGGATGGATGATGGGTAATGGATGGATGGATGGATGGATGGATGATGAATGGATGGATGGATGGATGGATGGATGATGGATGGATGGATGGATGGATGATGAATGGATGGATGGATGGATGATGGATGGATGGATGGATGGATGGATGGATGGATGATGGATGGATGGATAGATGATGGTTAGTGAATGGATGGATGGATGATGGATAGATAGTGAATGCACGGGTGGATGGATGGATGGATGGATGATAGATGGATGGACAGATGGACGGAGGGATGGATGGATACATGGACAGATGGATAGATGGATGATCAAAACGCAGTGTGTGCATGTGACAGAACATTACTGAACCTGAATAAGAAAGGGAGTTCTGACACATGCTACAACACGGATAAAGACGAAGACACGGGGCTAAGTGAAATAAGCTAGTCACAAAAGGACAAATACTGTATGATTCCACTTATTTGAGGTCCTAAAGAAGTCAAGTTCATGAAAATAGAAAGTAGAATAGGACTGGGGAGTGAGGGGGGAGTTAGTGCCTAATGAGGACAGAATTTCAGTTTTGCAACTGGTGGTTGGCTACACAGCATTATGAATGAACTTATTAGCACCCTGGACTGTGCACATAAAATTGTTCAATTTTATATATCTTACCACAATAAAAAATTGGAAAATGATAAAAGCAAAAACCATATTCCAACCACTCTTTGAATTGATGCTTCTAGGAGGTAAGCACCCAACACAGAGTCACCCACTCTGTCACCTCTTTCCCTACCCAGTGTACTGGACTCAGGAAGGACTGCCTGAGAGGACATGTGACATCCAGGAAAGCAGCTCTGCCTCCTGTCACTAGACCCCAGGACGTTTTTATAATTAAACTGGAGTTTGCACATCAGCTGCACTGAGAACATGTGCACTAAGAAACACAGAGCAGGGAATGTTTGTGACACTGGGGCTCAGGGAGACAAGCAAAGGCCAGGGGACATGCCTGGAGGAACGGTGCTGTCATGGCTGGGAAGAATTCCAGTTCCTCATAAAGGGGCCTCACTGCTCCCCAAGATGTTGCATTTGGCCATTTGGTCACTCATAAGGAATATGACAGCATCTAACCAGTCAAAGCCAGGCAGAAGGAGGAGGAGAAAGGGCACACCTGGGCATCTTACAGCAAAGGGCGTGGATTCCAGTTGGGAAGGGGAGGTCCAAGTAACCAGACACTGCAGAGGGACTGCGTGAGGTCCCAGAGTGGTACTCAGAACCTGAGTCGGGTGAGGTTCAAGGGGCAGCTGGACTTGCACAGGCAGAGCAGGGGAGGTGGCACAGACCCTGGCTGAAATTCCCAGGATGATCCGCAGAGCACAGACCATGGAGCCCAAAGCAGCAGAGCCACGTGCCACCCCACAGCTCAACGGGAGGCACCCCAGGAGCTCCAGGGCTGGAGAGAGCCTGTGGGCAGGAGGCCAGGGAGGGGCTGGGCAGAGAGAACTGACGCCTGCAGGTGGGACAAGCTTTCTCACAAAACCAGAAAAGGCTCAGATAAACAAAAGAAAAACATACACATTCCCCTGGGAGCTTGTTTGAACAAATTCTGGGGAGAACTGGAAAGAGGGTGCTCTGGGGAAGGGATAGAGGACAGGGTACCTCACTGGGAGGTGTAGGCAGGTCCTGCCCAGCAGGGCAGCATCACTCCGCCCTGCCTCATGGAGGCCACTGGGTACTAGTCAGCCTCAGTCAGCGGGTTTGAGAACCAGCTCCCTGGAGGACAATGCAGATCAGAGGGGCCCCGCGCCGGACTTCTCAGAGCTCTAGAGAGGCACAAAGGAGGCCTCAGCCCACCACGGCCCCTGGAACCACTGGCCCTTTGGGAGGGAAGCCAAGAGCATCTTTTCTGTCTTACTTTGTTTTTAACAAAGCCTAAAAGCTTGGGCACCCATCACAATCAGGTGAGACTCTCGCTGCCTGGCAAGCAGCGTAACCAAACGGGCCCTGCAGGTGGTGGGGAGAGACACAAGCTCCGCCCCCGGGCACCTTTCTGTTCTCAGTGGCCGAACTAAGAATCCATGCCAGCCCCAGCATGTGCCCAGCACACATAAACTAGTAAGTGACAACTGGGCTCTGCATATTTCTAAATGCAATTAAATAAATAAAAGTTCTTGGTTTTGCCACGTACACTCTGGGAGTTAGAGCAACACAGCACGTTCCACGTGGAGTGGCTCCTCGATTTACTCTATCAAACCAGTCGCCCTTTACCAGCAGCACAGAAGACCTCAAGGCTGAGGGCATAAAGTCCCATCTGCACCAACCCATGGCCCTACCCGGGGGCTCTGGCAGCACCTCTAGGTGGCTACCAGCCTCCCGATGCACCTGGCAATGACGGACTACTCACTATCTCAGGGCAGCCAACCATGTGCCCTGAGCTCCAGGACCTGGGGATTTTGCATTTCTTCATCTTTGCCACCTTCTTCTCAGCCCTCCCTCAGCCTTATGCCCACCTGCCCTGGGAAGTCCTCTGTGACCCCTGAGACAGACCGAGTTAGGGCCCCTCTCTGCTGGGCCATTAGGGTCACTCTGAAAGAAGCCTCCCAGCCACCATGCATCACACAGTAGTCCCATCCTCCTTCTGAGTGGCCACTCATGAAAGACAGGGAATTGGGGGAAGCAAAGTGTTCAACGCAAACACTAGTTCCACTCTGTTACTATGTGGTATCAAGTGCTCTGGGAGAGCTGGAGATTCCTGACCCAGGACCCCCTCGAGAGACAGGGTCTAACAGGAGCTGGTACGTCAGGGCCCTGCTGGTGCACTGGGTGCCCATCGTCCAGCACAGGACAGAGTCGGGTCAGCCTCAGATGCAGTGTCTCCCTCGGGAACCCAGCAGGTGTGCAGTGCTTTCAGTCACCAAGGGAGACTTTAGGGACACGTTTATGATCATAAACATAATTGAAGCTTACTTGTACAAACTTTGAAAATACCTGAAAGTATACAAATATAAAAATTACCCATAAACTCACCAAGCGCTCACCACAACTGCTACTGGGATTGTTTCCGCACGTTCGTCCTCTGCATTTCTTAACAAAACCAGGACACTGCAGCGCATAGCTTTCTATATTCTTTTTCACTTAGTTTTAGGTAGTCGGGATGTTTCTAGCACAGGGGTCCTCAAACTTTTTAAACAGGGGGCCAGTTCACTGTCCCTCAGACCGATGGAGGCCTGGACTGTGGGCCCCGGGACGAGTTGGCTGCTAAGCAGGACAGGCAGCAGTGGCAAAAACACCCGGCAGGCCAAATAAATGTCCTGGGGGGCCGCAGTTTGAGGACACCTGTTCTAGTGTATTTACCCATCTACCTTCCGTCATGTTCTAGCACACGGAGCTTCTGCGACAGACCATGCGGCGCCCTGCTATGGAGCAGAGGCCTCCCACTTTCCATCCTGACGACACGAGCCTCATTCCTACACTTTTATCTGCACTTCTGCGTCTCAGGAGAGACCCAGACAGGCAATGGCAAGTCCAGGTGGGGACGCTAAGACCGCAGGACATGTCAGGAGGTGCTCCCTGGGAGGGGTGGGGCTGTCTCACTGCTCCCCCTGGGACCAGAGGGCCCCCCAACTCTGAGTATCTGTGTGACATCTACCACTCAGATCTGCACTAAGATATCCCACCACTTCAACTGGCGACGCTGGTTTATTATCAGGCTATTCTGGTCTGCTCTGTGAACTTTTCCACGTCCTCCTTCACGTTATAACCCACCAGGAGTGCACTCTGTGGAATTTGGGGCAATACTGGCAAAAGGGCAAGAGCAGCGTGGAGTTCAAGGAGCCCTTGCCAAGGGTCCCCCACTGTGCTCTGAACAAGGGGCTCCTCGAGCTGTGCCCAGACGCTCAGACAAAGGGCTTGCTCCTGGGAAGGGAAGGACAGCTCAGCACAAACACGGCCAGTGCACAGCAGGAGCCACTGTGGACACGTCCCACACTTGATCAACATCTGGAGGACAACAGCCTTTCTCAGAGCACGTTGGGAGGGCCAGGGCTTCACTGCTAACAGACGTAAGATGGGAACTGAATGCAGCAAAGACATTCAGGTCAGTAACACGTCTAGATGGGAACACCAAGACCCACTCTGAGGAGGCCCCAGGCCAGGTGTGGGCCCATGCTCTGTGCACACGAGAGGATCACACAGCACGGTGACCCCAGGCAGTGCAGCAGCGAAACTCTGCCCACACACCGAGGGTCCTGACGGCCAGAGGGAACCCCTGTCCCTCACCCACACACATGCTCACAGTAATATTGTTTTCTTTTTTTGGCCATAAGAGGCATTATCATTACTAAGTAGCCGTAAAAATCAGAGCCACAGAACGATGTTGTGACAGTTCGTCTTAACAGCCAACTTGACTGAACTAGAGGATGGCTGCGGAGCAGGGAAGCACGGCTTCTGGGTCTGGACGTGAGGGCATTTCCACAGGGGACCGGTGCTTGAGCCAGGGAACCAAGAGGGGAAGATCCACCTCCCACATGGGTGAGACCATCCAATCAGCTAGTAAACAACAGCAGAAAGGCAAACTGAGGGTCAGGACACGCGCTGCCCCTCCTGTCCCTGGGCATCGGCAACCCAGGATCCCAGCTTTGGGACTCTGGGACTTATACCAGCACCCAGCCCCCTACCGGGTTCTCAGGGCTTTGGCCTCAGATTGAGTTTCACCATCACTTTCTCCGGTTCTTCTGAGGCCTTCAGATGTGGACTGAGCCAGACCACCAGCACCCCAGGGTCCCCAGCTTGTGGGTGGCCCAAAGAGGGACCCCTAGTCTCTATCACCATGTAAGCCAGTGTCCCTGATAAATCCTCTCTCATCTGTCTCTCTGCCTAGCTATCATCTCTCTATCATCTATCACCTCTCCTCTATCATCTCTCTATCCCACTGCCTCTGTCTCCCTGGGAAACCCTGACTAATGCATACGGGCTTGCCTTCTCTTTGTCTTGGACAGAATGGCATTTAAAGACAAGGGGGAAAAAGCCATTGAGGGCTTGGGGATATTCTTTGATGTGAGGTGCTGTAGAGATAACACAGGCCCCTAATAATTTTCTGGGATCCAAGTGCATTCTTGCACCATCCCCTTGAGACCAGGACCAGGGCCTGAGCGTGTCAGTGAAGCTCTGCCCTTCACAGTGAGGATCCCAATGGCCAGAGAGGACCCAGCACTACATGACCACGTGCCTACAGTGGTGATTGTACTCAGGTTGCCTCTTGGAAAAGTGGGTCCCTAGAAGGCATGTAGCAAACAGCCCCAGCTGGCACCAGGCCCATCTGGGCTGAGACCACAAGCTCCCTGAGGGCAAGGACACCACCTGAGCCTATCTGCTACTCCAAGTCTGAGGCCTGACACCACAGGGCCAACCATCACACATACACACAGTCTCTTTAAAAATGGAGGCTTCTCACTCTTTTCCTGCCAGCCTTGGCACCAAAAACAAGTCAGGCTCATGGATGATTTCAACTGAAATCATCATGTTCTACTGCTGTGTAAAGCAAGGCCCCCAGACAGCTCCAGTCTGCTCTTCTCAGCCCACCGCACAGGGAGGAGGGACCCCCACAAGGCCAAACAGGTCTCTGGAGCACCCTGGGGTCTGGCACCAAAATGTCCCCCCTACTCATCCATCCCAAGATGTGTCACTATCTTCAGAGGTGAGCACACCGAGGCTTGGTGGTCCTCCATGGTCAACAGGCTGCATCTAGTCACCCTTGGGCCAGGCCTTCCAGGAGAGAAAGAAAGGGCTTTGCCCCCTCCCCCATCTTCACCTGCAGGGCCATGTGGAAGGGAGTGGGCTGCTCTCCCAGGCGTGAACACACGGCGGGGTAGGAGTGCTCCACCGGCAAGTCATTTGACTTTCTAAGCAATCTCTGGGAAGCAGGAGGCATCACTGTCTCTTTCTGAACTAAAGTGGATAGAAGGCTAAGACGGAGGCCTTAGTGGATAACCCACTTTTCACGTCGGGGCATTGGCGTTGTTCACCAGATGGAATAAAGAATGCGCGGAAACAAGCCCCTGGTTAAGGAGACAATCCCTGGGTACGGCCCCCATCCCCCGCCCTCTCCACTCCACACACACCCCCACACAGTGACGAGGGCCACCCCCTTACACGCCAGCACAGCCACGGCTGGATAGTGCCACTTCAGGATCGATGGCTCCCTCTTGGAGAAGTGAGAGGAGTGCTTTCAAAGCTTGTATTTATTTGTCACCTTCACAGTTTATCCCCATTGCCTAAAAGATCAATACATCACCGTTTCTGAGGGCGGTGTGCTGAGTAGGGCTGTGAACAGCCAGCACACCCAGCTCTGCATGCCTGTGACGCCTCCCTGGGAAAAAACACTTTTTTCTGAATAATTTTTTTTCTTGCAAATTTCACATTACAAACCACAGAAACAAACTAAAATCAGGTCATTTGTCCAATACCATGACGTTACAAAAACTGTACAACCAGCACAGAAGCTGGGATGCTGCTCCCAGGCGAGGCTAAGCTTCCCACCAATTACAAACAGCCAGCATCAGACAGCACGGCCTTGCCCATAACTGAGGCAAACAAACTTCATTTATTTCTTTTTATTTTTTCTTTCCCTCTTCCTTTTTTTTTTTCAATTCCAGAATGCTCAGTGTACCAATGGGGCTGGGATGCATTTCACTCTTGACTGAGTACAGTGAGATGGCTAATCAGGATTACTTGATTCAGTCAACACTGATTTCAATAAAAAGACCAAAAAAATTATCATAAATATAGAGAAAGTGCGGGCAGCAGTGACAGGTGATTAAAATCTCATTCGCTTGGAATCAGCCTGATTCATGGACGCAGAGGAGGGTCAGTCCTGATTCCGGTGCAGCGATCATTATCTGCCTCTCTGCAGCCACTTCTGAGCATACACACACACTCACACGTGTACACACACGCACACACACGGGCACCACAGAGATCCACACACAACAAAGTGCAGGGGACGCGGCCTCTTGAAGAAGAGGCTTTGGATAGTAACAGCTGTGAAATGCGTGGGCTGAGGAGTACAGGGGCTAATGCAGCACCAGGAGAGCTGAGACCCGCGAACCGGGACATGCCTGCTGACACGCAGAGTGGCATGGAGTGTCTGGAAATGTTTCAAGGGCTACAATCAGCTTGTACCACACTACAGAGGGAATTCGATTAGAGAATTAAAGTGATTCCTTCAAACACAAAAGAAGGAAAAAGGATCTTGAAGCCCTCGGAAGCTGTTGAGTCTCAAGTAGACCCTTGGGCTGGGCCGAAGTCCTGCTCCAGCCCCAAGGGCTCTGCAGGCAGAGTGCCCCTGAGGTCCCCTAAGGACCCCACACCAAGCCTCACTTGACGTCCTCTGTTCCCATCAGCCAGGCCCCCCTCATCCTGCCTCCTCCCCTGACCCTGCCCCCACAGTGCCCTTGGGTCTCTGTCCTCTCCCTCCTCACCCACCCAGCCGTTGCTGGGATGCAGACCAAAGCCCTCACTCCATCATTTACAAGATGTAGCAAATAAAAATGCAAGAAACTGGGTTAAACGCGAATTTCACAGAAGCAACAACTAATGCTTTAGATTAAGAGGTCCTTGCTTATCTGAAATTCAAATTTAGCTGAGCACCCTCATTTTCCCGGACAACCTGGCCCTGACTGAACAGGCCCCTCAGGATCTAGTATCTTTACTCCCTCCCTGTTTAGCCTACAGCTGAGGGCAAGCTCTCCCCTCCACCATGGAGGCCCAGACCAGACATTCCTCCCCACTCCCCACAGAGGTCATTCTGCCCTGAGCTGGCCACAAGGCTCAGAGCAGGCCCCACCTGGCATTGTTTAAGGTCTAGTGGGCATCAGAGTGGTCCTGCCCCGTCTCTGCTAGCTCCCTGGGGTAAGGTGTCCTCTGTCCTTTATACACAGCAGGTGTGATCCTAACTGAGTCCTCTCATAGCACACAGGACCTCCAGGGCTCCCTCCATCCCCTTCAGGCTTCCTCACTTCAGGGCCCATGTAAATGAGTTGCTCTGGGTAATTGTTTGACTATTAGCTCATTTGCATACTATTAAGCGGCATGCTCAGTGGTGGGGCTGGGAGTTTCTAAGTTCACTCCCCCTCGTTTCCCTCCAATTTCCGGCCTGTTCCCTCACAAGCTCCTTCTGCACCAGTTGAAAAAGGGGGAACCCCAGAGCTGAACAGAGGCTTCCACAGGCACCAAACCACCTGCTGTGACTGAGGCACGATTCCCACATTTAGAGCTGAGTTTCTCCTCCCACAGTCGGACCCCAGGTGAGCAGGACCCACAGACCCCAGGTGAGCAGGACCCCAGACCCTGGAAGAAGCCCACTCACTCTCTGTGTAAAGCTGGGCTTTGGGAAACTTCTAGAACTTTCGACAGCCTCTGGAGCACTCTGGAATCTGGACTACTCTGGGTTGTCAGGACCACGTCTGGATCAGGAGGATGGTAAGCTCCCCTTCAACAAGGTGAGTGACTGTGCCTGATGACGCTGTGTGCCTGGTGGTGACCCAACCAGGCAACATCTAACAGCTGGCGTAAGTATGCCCCAAATATGGCATGGGATATACTCATCTTCCAGCATTGGTTGTGAGTGTCAGGGGCCCTAAGCATTACCCCAGGGAGCCCAGGGAGAGGATGGAGAGCAGAAAACACATGTGTGTCAAGACCTGCTTCTCACAGGGACAGTCTGAGGACCTGGCCACCACCTGTCTCAGCAGCCACTGGGCCTGCAGCTGCCCCTAGCACCCCAGCTGGGGTGGGGCATCATGCTGGAATCAGCTGTAAAATGGAGACAATGGGATCCTGTCCAACCTGGCTCCTGCAGGAGGACCCAGTGCTGTCACTCAAAGCACAGGTGACCTTCTGTCCCGTAACTGCAGCCAACAAGGATCTCCTTAAGAACATAGCATCTTTCCATGCCTGGGTGGCCTCAGCCCCGAGAACCAGCCTCACAACTCAGCACCAACTTATGAGTAGGGAGCACCCTCCACATGGGGCCCAGAGCCAGACACATGTGCCCCGCAAGGCCAGTGGGCAGCAGGCATTACCACTTTGTTCTAGGACTACACGTCCAGAAACCCAGGGCCCAGCCCCACCCACAACTCTGGTCATTGCCATGTGGAGACTGAGACCAGGGCCTATGTGGCCCAGAGCCAGCTTCTGCCACACTAGGACCCACCCACAGTAGTTGACCTTGGACTGAGCAAAGGGCACAGAATGGTGCAGACAACAGGGGTGGGAGGCCGCAGGCTGGGACCCAGCAGGGACCAAGATCAGTCACAACAGGCATGGAGGACAGGGCCCACAGCAGCCCCTGTGCTCGAGGGACACTGCCTCCACCCTCGTGCAATGGGGGCTTCCTGAAGAACCCCCCCAACGATGCAGCTGGTCCCCAGCACAGGCTAGACAACACAGCAGGTGCAGGCAGCTGGGGGTGCTGTGCAGCATAGCCAACATCCATTTCAGTTACTGGAATTATTAAATTATAGAAGTATATGGAATTCCATTTATGGAATTATACAAGACATTGTGGGCTGACTCTCACACCCACCCAACAGTGTAGAGTCCCTCCCCTTTATCAGGGAGGTCCCAGGTCTGAAGGCTAGGTCTGAAGAGGATGAGGACTGGTCCAAGGTCGCCCAGCTTCCCCAGGCTGGCCACTACCCTCCTGGCCCTGCACAGCTCAGACATCATCCAGGCAGGAAGGCCTGTGGTGTCTCTCTCTGGGCACACAGAACACAGGAGCAGGAAGCCCAGGGCCAGGGTAGGGAAGGCTCCATAGGGGTGGTAGAGGCCCAGAGGGAGCAGGTCTTATAGGGACCTGCAGGCAGGGTGTGCTGCCCCAACCACATCCCTGGGGAATCTTAGAGACAGATGAATCAGGGCAGGAGGGCGAATGCTTGGCCGGGAGAATTTCTAATCCCTTAGAACAGTGGTTCTCAACTTCCTAATGCCGTGGCCCTTTAATACAGTTCATATGGGTCAACCACAGATTGAGCGCTGCTGCCTTAGAAGGTTTCACACTGGGTTTCCTTTAAGTCATGGACTCCATACAGTTCACATGTAGGAATAACCTTGATCACATCCAGCTCTGCAAAGTGCAACCTCCACCTCATGCACAAACTGTCAGGTGTCCAAGTGCCCTTGGGGAGATGCAAGGGCCACAGACTGTGAGAAAGCACCAAGGAATCCCTAAAACCTGGCACAGTCATCCAGTAGGAGCGCGTCACACCCCAGACACACAGGGTGCCCCTTGGGCAGGAAGCCCGAATCTGTGCCTGGGACCAACAACAAGCCTGGCAAGGGGAAGGTCTGAGGCCTGAGGTCCAAGAGGGTCCCTCTGAGCAGGAGGGTGCAGCAGAGCAGACAGCAGTGCCCAGGCAGAGGACAAAGGACCAGAAAGGGCTGTGCCAGGACCTCTGATGAGGGATCCCTGAGGACAGAGAGGCCTTGGGGACCCCCTGGCGGAAAAGCCAATGGGCCTGGTAAGAAAAACGTGCAGGAGCCTCTGTCCCATTTCCCAGCCCTCGTGACCTGCCAGCCCACTCCCTGCCGCCCTGGTGGCCTGCAGGCCCAGCTGCCACCCACATGCACCCACCCAGACCACTACCCCTGAAGAGAGGTTCCAGCTCACAGAAACTCTGGCCTGAAACATCTCTGGGTCCAGAGCGACCCCCTACCTTTGCCACCACTGTCCACCCCAGGCCAGCCCACCCTGAGCCTGTCCCCCGAAGTGGATGGGAACTGATCTGCCAAAGTCCAGGTCCCTCCCTGAGCCAAACTTTCACCAGCACATAGCTGTATATGACAACGCCTGAGGAATTTCCAGGGAAAACATTCCATTCCAACATCTTTTAATATTTTGTTCCCCTAAAAGGTGAAGCATGATGAAAAATCAGCCTTTTCCTAAATAATGATATTTTCTTTTAAGTAGGCACATGGGTACATTTTTATGAAATGTATTAGTCAAAATACTTCAAAATGGCACAAACTATTTTCTGGCACATTCACTGACATCATGTGCACAGTTGCACCCTGTAATCATGCAAACTGTAAAGAGACCATAAGCACTTTTCCAGAGCACCTAGCAAGGGACCCCCGCCCTGCTCCTGCTGAGCTCCTGCCCAGGCCCCGCCAGCAACCCCCTCTAATAAATAGACTGTGCTCTCTTTCAGATGAAAACCAGCATTTTGGAAAGTTCTCAGTGAAAAGAGGGAAACAGTTCTGTACTTAGAGACAAGCAGCACGAGCAGGATGAGCACATCCATCCTTGGCCACCTCCCCGGAGAAGGAGCTCTGCAGCCAAGGGCACCAACTTGCATCCCTGAGTCTCTGGCTTGTGTTGTGAGCAATTAGAGGCCAGTGAGCCAGAAGGGGCTAGAGAGCAGCAGGACTCCACTTGGGGCATCTGTGGCCCATTATATCAACCTGAGGAAGGAGGAGGGGGTGAATTCTACGGGCAGAACCAGGGAGAAGGCACTGGCAAATCTTCAATGCCATCAGCCCATCAGAAGATAAAGACCTAGGTCATGGAAGAAACCTGCTGGGCATCTAATAACTTACTGGTCCCAACTCCACCTTTCCAAGGCTCCCTGAACCTCTCCCCGTCCTAAAGGAGCACTCTGCGTGTCTTTCTTCCCGGAGGAAATACCAAAGGCCCACTGCACAAAGTAACTCCAGAACCTCAAGCTCATTCATTTTGGAAACAATCCCGCCCACTCAAAAGTGGTCCCCGTGGTGATGGCACAGCAAGCCTTAGGTTCTAAAACCTGCCACAAGGGCAGAAAAGCAGCTCTGCCATTTTCAGGCTGACTCTGTGGGCCCAGTGTGGTCCCCCTGATGGCCGGGGGGCCTTGTCTGGTGTCCTTCCCTGCTTTCCACTCTCTCCTCCTCAGGTCAAAAGCCTCCTGCCACTTTTTAAGTGGCTGACACCATACTGAGGACAGGTTAAAACCGAAAACAGCGTGGGCCACATAGCACCTCCAGACTCCATCAAAAGCCAAAGTAACCAATGACCTCATTCAAAGCTACACTGCCCCCCGATGCCCACCACCATTCCTGCCCACAACATTCTCACTGCGCAGGTTTTAAGGCATGTTTCTTTGTTCTCTTTTGGTTTTGTCCATTTTGCCAAATTTGGTGAGAAAGCAGGTGCAGGGACACCTTGGCCACAGCCGTCCCACTCTGCTGTGACACTGGCACTCTGCTGGAGTCATCCACGTGCTGAAATTTCAGTCCCCTAGAACTGCCCTGCCACAGCGCCATAGACTGAAAACTCTTTCAATGCTTCTTATTGATCAATGGAATTAGAATTCCCACGTGGAACCAGATATCCGAGTCAATGGCAAACTTCTGTCACACACAAGCTGACCCAAGACTGTGGCTAAGTTACTCTGTAGGCCATCAAGATGGCACCAGCTTCATAACTGCACCCATAAGTGAAAATGCTGAATATCCCACTCAGAAACCAGGAGGAATGATGCCAGGCCCTCAGGCCCTGGCCCTGGATCAGGGGGCCCTGCATGTCCCTCTCTATAGCCCCCCAAGAGTGTCTGGCCACTCTCCTTTTGACAGGGGTATTCTCAGCCTCCTTTCCAAGTACCCAGCAGGCCCCCCACACAACTGGAGCACATGGGCTTGAGCACACTGACCAGCCAGCTCCAGAGCCCTGCCCAAGCACACACCCATGGCTTCCGCCACTACAGATACCCAGTCATCGGCACAGCCCACAGCCGCAGGTCACATATGGTCACCCCCCTCCTTGTCTGTCCAAGGCCCTGCCTCTGACCTGTCCTTACAAAAGCTCTCCCCTTTCTAGGAGGTCAAGAGACCAGGAGTTCACCTGGATCACAAGAAAAGCTTGAACTCGGAACCACCCAGGCCACCTGAACATGGGCCCCAGCGCCCACCACGGCCCCAGCACAGAGGGGTAAATGACCCAATGGCCTAAGTTCAAATCCCAGCTGCTCCCTCCCATGACCTCAGACTAGACTCTGAACATCCCCACACCTGAGGAAATGATAGTGACTGTGACAGTCAGTGCTCTAGAGACACAGCTCATGAAGGGCCCCCACTCAGTAAGCCTTAGGAGCCCTGTACTGCTGACCTTCCCTGCGGGTGGTAGTAGGAATTGCAGGGGACTCCGCCCACCCTGCTCCTCACACCTGAGCCTGCCCCTGCCACTGGACGTTCTCCAGGCCTTCTCCCCATTGGAAGGTGGCCTGAGAGGCCACAGGGGGTGTGGACGTCAGATGTGGAAGGTGCCACCACCCCAAAAAACCTATCACTAGGGCTGTCTTGGTCACCCAGTGCTTGGTGTTTCCCAGCTAGAAGTGGCCCTGAGAAAGGCCACAGCCACCAGAGCTAAACCATATACCTGGGAAGACCACAGGGTCCCTTGGTCTCGGACCACCCCAGTCACAGAGCAGTCCCAGGCGACAGGACCAGCCCACAGGCTGAGTTGAGATCTGCTCTTAAGAGTCTCCCCCACTCCCCAAACCTCTGGAAGTTTGGTGGCAGAGAATGGAAACGTGTATCCCTTTTAAATTAGGAGAGTAAAACTTCCTATTTCAACAGGTAGGTTGAGATGAGGTAAGTGACCAGTAGATTCAGCTGCTTGGCAGACATCAAGTTCAAGGGATGAAAGAAACCCCTGATGGACTTAGCAAGACTTAGCAGGAATATCAACTTACAGGGCATTGAGGGATGTCAGGGCATCGAGGATGGCAGGACAAGCCAGGCGGGAGCCCTAGGTCCTCACTTGGAAACACGAGGCATCAACGCAGAAAACGTGTGGCAAGCCAACACGGACTCCTCAGTCCCCACCAAAGGGGCTGCCAGGTACTGAATGCCTGGAGACAGTGCCCACCTGCCTACCTGAGGCCCTTGGAGGAACCTGCTTTTCCTAATGCCACCACCCCTTAATATAGTTCCTGTGGGTTGCAACCCCCAGGTTGAGAACCACTGTCTAGAATGTCCAGCACCCAGGATGAGCACCCAGCAAGGGCACAGTGGTGAGGCTCCCAGGTGTGGGGAGGAGTGCAGGGTGTGGGGAGAGCCCTCCAGGCCCAGGCACTGGACATTGGTGGCCGCCAACAGAGAAGTGACGCAAGAGGCAAGAGAAGAGCAGTGCTCAGCCCCAGGGGCCCGGAGCCGGAGAGAAGGGGCCCAGCTGCCCTGCCGCTCTTTCCAGGAGCTGGCTACAGCTGGGCAGGGCCAGGCCCTTGTGGAAGGATTCTTGGGAAGAGGTGTGCCCTCTGTGTCGAGAGGGGACAGGATCTGGGTGGAGGTACCTCTGAGAGGCTCTGCAGAAGTCAAAACTGTCATGGGTAGAGAGCGGGTGCTCCCCAGGCTAGCCAAGGCCCGGCGCTAGGTGGGACCCCAATCCAGCCCCACCAAAGCCTGAAGTGGGGAGCAGAGCAAACTCACCAGGACAGATGCATAAGGACCTGGTAGCTACTCAAGGAGGGAGGTCACAAGTGCTCCCCAAGCAGCAGCCCAAGCTCTGAGCCCTCAGCTCCCTGCAGCTGTGCCGGAAACACGGAGCCCGGCCCCCAGACTCAAGGCTCACAGGCCTCCC
This sequence comes from Galagoides demidoff, assembly GCA_963574575.1. Taxonomy (NCBI): domain Eukaryota; kingdom Metazoa; phylum Chordata; class Mammalia; order Primates; family Galagidae; genus Galagoides; species Galagoides demidoff. The sequence goes on along the minus strand of CAUYQV010090796.1, from coordinate 34,398 downwards.
TTGGTCTTGGGTGGCTAACTATGGGTCCTTACACATTGACTGTTTTTCATTGATAATAACTTTCAGAGGCTCGGCACCTAAGGCTCCAGCCACATACACCAGAGCTGGCAGGTTCAAATCCAACCCAGGCCTGCCAAACAACAATGACAGTTACAAGCAAAAAAAAAAAAAAATGGCCAGGCTCTGTGGCAGGCGTCCACAGTCCCAGCTACTTGGGAGGCTGAGGCAAGAGAATCACTTAAGCCCAAGAGTTTGAGGTTGCTATGAACTGTGATGCCATGGCACTATACTCCGGGCAACAGCTTGTGGCTCTGTCTCAAAAAAAAAAAAAAAAAAAAAAATACTAACTTTCAGGAAGATAAAAATTGTGCTTGGATTTTGGGAGCTGTGTCATTGCAGATTCTGAGCGACTTTAGGACATTTCCCCCACCGGAAACATTGCCTGGAAAGGCCCAAAGCTCTCCTTCAACCTTACAGATCTCTTTTCCATGACAGAAATATAAGAAGCATTGACAAAAATAAACCCCCCGAAATCACAAAAAACAAAAAATATTTATTTCATACTGAATCTGAAAGATACAGCTTTCAGTTAGGTAAATGCCAAACAAAACAAAAATAAATCTCCGCCACCACCCCACACACCTTCCCAGAGCACCAGCCACTGTGTGGCTGGAAAAACGTCCTACATGCTTCAGGGACAGCCACGGGCCCCACAGAGCCCTGGAACCACCAGGTCAGACCCAACCAGTAAAGCAGACTTCTTCAGTTCCAGGGGAATTTGGAGGCCTAGCCTGTCCATCCCAGAGATGGCATCTCTGCTTTCTAAAGCATGTAATGATAACATTTATTTCTAAATAATGTTTGTCTGCTTGAGAATCTGTCTGCCTTTGTATCATCAGTAAGATCTTGTTTTTAAATGAAATCGATGGAAAATTACATTAAATACTTACAACTGATTTTTAAAAAACCAGAACAGACTCTCCTCCCGCACAACCTAAATTGGAACAGGAGGGAAAGAAACATTCAGTGCAGAGCACACAGAGGCATTTGTTTGGAAGCCAGTTGCCAGATCACGCACTGACGTTAATTCAGTGGACCTAGGAGTAAGATACATTCTAATTTAAGGTATTTACTTATTTATTGCTTTCTAATGGATGTTTTTCTCTAGATTGTAAAAGGCAGGCTGTAGATAAGACAGATTTCTGTCCTCTATTCTAAACTGCTTTGAGCACGTGATGGGAACAACTGGGTGACTCCCCCCCACTGCTCACAACACCAACTATTTCTTCCACAGAAACAAGGCACGTCAGAGCACCCAGACGCTGCCGGGCGGGCAGCTCTTCATTACGGCCATGGCTGACCTGGCCTTCCCGGTTGCAGGGGATTCCAGCGGCTCTCCACAGACAAATAAACAGCAAATGCTTACAGGGGACAGCCTTGTAGAACTGATTCCTTAATCAACAGTTAAAGAAGCAAATTGGATTTGCTCTATCACAAAAAAAAAAAATTAATTCCAGATTGTAGTTATTGTCTTAAGTACAAGAAGGTTGTCTTATAGGCTTGGCTGGATAATTTCATTTTAAAAGTATCTCTAAAATTTGACATCCCTTAGGATTTGTGGTTTGCTCCATCATTATATAACTGTAAACTTCTGGATGCTGAAGATTGGATAATTTCTTTCAGCTGGATCTGGGCTCCAGCGCGCGGAGGCTAAGGGTGCTCTCCAACTGGCTGCCAGGAGCTACCCGTTGGGTCTGGGAACGAGACAGATCCTCACATGCACGTCAAAAGTTTGAGTGTGGCAGACTTTGGGCATTCATGTTCCTCTGTGCTTGTTTTTAATCTCTGCTATTAATTAAAAGAATTGTCAGGAATTCTTTTTACAGGCTGCATCTACG
>CAUYQV010090796.1:22500-30000 GCA_963574575.1 Galagoides demidoff | reverse complement strand
ATGCCGTAATTGCTGGGAATAATTGTAATGGGGCCTTAGGAAACACGAGCAGCCCTCGCTTGCCATGACAAATGCCCCAGACCCAGCAAATATGCTCCAACCACAAGGCTTGGAACAGCCGGATGGTGTTTTTCCTTTAGTTAAACGTATGCCTGGACTTTGCTTCATCCACGAGTACGTATGAAAGTACTTTTAAAACTATAAGGCACTTCTACGTCTCATGGTGGTCTGAACCAAGGCAAGTTTATTTTCATCTGAAACCCTTTGCCTGGATTGTCGGTGGCAGGCTGTACTCCAGAAGAGGCCACACGCCCACGCAGGACAACTCGGGTGACATGGCAGAGAGGGAGCCCCTGGCTAGGGGAGGAAAGGGCAGAATCCAGTTCTGAGTTGCACAAACGCACACCTCTGGACAGGGAACCTCTCGCCGTTTATTAACTTGCATAACTCATTTATTTGTTCAAAGTAATGATCTTTGGGGAAAGGGCTGTTATATTTAGAACCTGCTTGTCAAATTTAATAAATGATAGTGATTGCTGCATTTTTTTCCCCCCTGAAAGCACTTTCCCAGGTCCTTCCGCCTTTCCCTGGGGCCTCTGCTAGCCAGGGATGGACGGCAGCCCACATCTCGGTAACTGATGGCTGCTGCCCAGTGGCCGGATTGGGCCAGTGACCTCGGACAGTGGGAACCAGAAGCACGTCCAATCCAATGCCTCACTCGTTTCCTGACCCAATCTTCCTCGTGTCAGAGGACGAACCGCTTCATTGAGAAAATGGAAATGGAGGGGAGCTCCCTTTGGCAACATTTCCAATAACCAAATATCAAGGAAGAGGGGCCGCGGGGGACCACCCCATCCCAGCACACTGATCTGATTTACAAACCTTTCCTAATGTGAAACAAATGCTGTGGGTGTGAATTCATACTTAACCATAAAAACCCTCGCATTACTCTGTCTCGTATTAAATACCACATATAACTCTCAGCAGGTTTTATGTTGTGTTTTACTGTCAGCAGTGGCTAAAGCTGGCCTAACATTTTGTTTGGCAATTAGGAAAATTTGTAGTTTAATTTATTAAACCAAAAAAGCCAACAACTACACTGAATACTGAATTCATTCCATTTTTATGCCATGGGGCAGTATATTTGCCTTCCCAATAATTTAATCATTCTCCTTTTATGGCCTATGCTACTTAAATATTCCAGAATAGTATTAGTGAGAAAATAAACCCCCAATAAGAAGTGAAATTGAGCCACACCACTTAAATAAATTCTCAGTAGAAGATTAAAATGCTTAAATTTTCTTTGCAAAAGAGCTAAATGCTTTTAAAAGCAATAAACAGAAGGGAAGTAGGACACCCAAACTTCCAACAGCCCAGAGGACCCCACAGTTGACATCCAGAAGCCAAACCATGAATGTGCAGCCGATAAGCTTGGGGGTGAAGGGTTTCAATAGAAAAACACCACGACATGGGAGGAAAAGAAAAATATTGCCCAGAAACCTTTAAGAAGAAAAACACAATTGTAATTCAAAAAGTATTACCAGCGAGCTATGAAGTCATGAAGAGACGCAGAGAAAACTTAAGGATGTATTGTTCAGTGAGAGCCGGTCTAAAGGGCTGCACTGCTATGATTCCAACTATGTAACATTCTGGAAAAGCTAAACTACAGAGACAGTAAAAAGATCCATGGTTGCCAAGGGTATCGGAAGCAGGGGAGTGGAGAGGGCAGAGAAGCCATTCTCTGTGCATCCTGATTCAGTTACGGAGGATACATGTCATGACACATTTGCCAAAACCCACGGAGCGCACAGTGCCACGGGTGAACCCACTGTAAACTGTGGACTCGGGTTAATATTAACCATCCGTTCAGTTGTGACAGTGTCCCACAGCCAGGCATGATGCTAGGGGAATCGTGGGGGGGAGGCAGGGGAAAATGGGAACGTTGTGCTTTCTGCTCATTTTTTCTAGACACCTAAAACTGTCCTAAAAAATAAAGTCTATTAATTGTTTTTTAAAGTGTTATCATCAGAACACCTTTAAATGTAGACGACACCAAGGCCAGGGCAGCATGTCGCTGGTGGGGCTTCCCTGTCCCTGCTCCATGGTCACTGCACCTGCCTGCCTCTCCCCGTCTCTTCCTGGCCATGGGGTGCCTCCCACAGAGCTGACTCGTGCTTCTGAGCTGTGACAACGTGGAAAGGACACCTGCACTGATCTGCCAGAACAGCACTGAGGTTCTCCCGGCCACATCCCCGGGCACCGATATTCCTAGAACTTAAGGGGTGCTCGGAGAGGAACAGCATCCCAGACCCCAATGCCAAGAAGATCAAGTGGGCTTTGCTGGGTGTTATTTAAAATAAGGGGACACCCCCCACACACACTGACTTTATGAAAGCTACACGTGATGGGATTTGCGGGGGGGGGGGAGCGTCCCTTCTCTTCAAACCCTGTCCCTGCCCAGAGCTGGGGTGGCCCGCTGGGCCGTCCCCATCACTGAATTCCAGGTTTGTGCACATGCGTCACCCTCAAATGGCCCCCAGCACAGGTGTGGACCTCCAGGCCTGTCCTTCCACAACTCCACAACACCAGCCTGGACATTCCTGTGCAAGTTTTCCATTTTGGTGAAAACTCACAGAAAGGGCCAGAGGGTGCAGCCCCACAGGAAGCCACTGGGGAAACCTCTGTGGGATGGCAGGCCGGCAGCCAAGGCTGGTCTTTCTCCCTTTGTAAATTCCTCATCACAAGGGCAAATGTTTCTAGGGCCTTAGACACTGCCAAAGTTGTGTGGTGCTATACTGCTTTAATGTGGCACCCTGCCCCCAACTGCCTTCTGCTGAGAGGGACAGGGAAAACACAGGCAGCAGGGAGGAGGAGGGCGGGAGGGGGCGAGGGAGGAGGGGGCGGAGGCAGGGGCGCGGCTGGAGCTGCCTGTCTGGGCACAGGCGCGGCCTCCTCCCCAGATGTGTGAGCAGCTCAGTCTCCCAGCAGAGACACGCTGGAGCCGACTCCTTCCGCTCGCGGGGCCTGGGCTCCAGGTCCTACCACAACACGCCTGCGAGCCCCTTCCTTCCCGCACATGTTAAACTCATTTCCTAGAGAATGGGGGGGCAGGCGCAGCCGCACCGCCGCGCGGAGGATGCTCCGTCCACCCGCCCGCTGCCCCACGTGAATTTTGAGTGTTTTCTAGCAGAGTGACTTCCAGTGAAGGAATTACAGAGGGATCGTTTTCATTTGTTTTGTTTTCCAAGGGAAGGGGAAATGAGTGATTCAAAAACAACTAAAATAAGAGTTTCCCTGTGGCCCCCCCATGGTGCTCTACATGGAATTGTTGGCAAATTTACAGCATTTACCATTCTGACAGATATGAGTGACCTTTGCTGAATAAATCATTTTGAAAATGGTTTTCTCCAGCTTTTGCAATTTAATGAACACTAGTTACCCCAAAGTCGAAGGAGAGTATAAAATATAGCAACCAAAAAAACCTTAACCCATGAAATTCCCCCACTTATTTTTCTAAGTGATAGACATATTTTATTCTAAAGTATGAATAATACCAGCATAATGTCTCATTATATAGAGTTTTGACCACAAACATTTTTGGGAGATTTGCTATTAAGATACACAAACAAGAGGAGCCAGTGTTGTGGGAGCTGGTGGAGGGGGGGAGTGAATGGTTTTCATTCTCCGGACTGTAGGCTCCTCCAGCCCTGCCAACTGCAGGTTAAGCCCCTGAGTTTTCACTTCCTGTACCCCCACTTGTCAATCACTTCCTGTCTGCAACGACAATTTCCATCATTAGAGCCTGGAATTTTTATCTCCTCCAACGTGGCTCCCTTTGCCACTGTTAGTTTGAATTCTGATAAATTATTCACCACCTTTAAAAAGTAACCGAAAATTACAGCACCACCGTGAGCCTGTATCTAGCAAAGATCGCCATCATCCTGGTCTGCCTCCTAAATGCTGTGACAAGGCCAGCATCTCCGGCTTTCTCCAGCATCATGAGAAGGCCTCTGGCCAGCCCCAATTATCTCCTGGTGCACAGAGTAATTATTTGCTTCCTGTAAGCATGCGTAACAGAACCCCGAGTTTGGACAGCGTTCCATAAAGTAATCCAATTCATCCCTGCCATCCTAACACAATTACAGGCACTGCAATATCTTTGCTCCTCACCTGATAAGGCTGCCACAGAGGCGCAGGATGGTTTGCGTCAACATGCCTCCTGGAGGATAGCTTCTGACAGCCCTGTTCCAGCCCCTTCCCTCCACCCCTGCGCTTTCATACCCGGCTGCAAGCTGCCGCCAGTCCTGTGCAGGCAGCACTGAACAGGTTCTACCCTTGCACAGGCAGACAGGGAATCCGAGTTGGTTAAGAGTGCTGCGGAAGTCATTGTGGGTGTGTGGCTTGTTTTCAAAACCTGCCCTCGACTGGCCTGGCGGGTAAGGCGGCCATAAATCTCACAGGCCCCCTCGGCCTAGACCAGAGATGCAGGCTGGGCCTGGCAGTGGCCCTGACCCGCCTCGGCAGGCGGCCACGCTCACTGTGGCACACGGTGACGGCTCCTGCACAGCCGTTAGCAGGCACAGTGCACGCTCTAATCTCGGGGGTTAGGGGCAGAGCAAACACACAGAGTGGGCACTGTTCCTGACACCTCCCTATTTAAATGAAAGCATGTCATTGTGCCTCAAAAACGCAGCTCTTCCTTTTCTGTTTATTTTCAGAAGTTTAGAGGGAAAAAATGTTACAGGATGAATGAATGCGATGAACTTTTTGCCTCTCCCCACTGGTGTTGCCAGGGAATAAAACAGCCATTCACACCTGAGCTCGGCGAAGCCAAATGGGGATGGTGCCAGCCAGAATCAGATTCTTTGTAGCCACGTCCATTCATCCAGAGTATGCTTTAATATTGCCAAATTTCTAGTCAGTACTTTCCCTCCACTGAAGTCCTAATGTATCAAAACAGACCCTGAACCCAAGAGTGTCTCAAATGCACAGCCATCGCCCAAAGAAGAACTCTGGGATCCCGAAGCCTGTTCAACGATAATTATATTCACATCTTTAAGAAAACTGAGAAGGAAAAATTAACACCAAACTATACTGTTTTCATTGCATTATGCAGATGAAATGACAAGTTGTCATTTAAGAAGTTAATAAACAGTCTCCGTTTTGCAGGTTATCCAAATGCTACTGAATAGAAAACCTTGGATCCCTAAATGATGTGTAATTAAAATTATTTTTTAAATCCTCCTTGACAGGCCAGGGCTTAGCCAAAATGTAAATGACATTAAAGAAGACAATGAATTTAATTTTATTTAATGTCCCTTTTTGCAGATCCTCATTTACATAGCATTTTTAACAAAAGCGTTGACCTTATAAATGCTGGCATTTGTACAGCTTCCGCGGAGTTGGATTTAATCACGCTCGTGCAAAGCCATGAGGGAGGAAGCTTTAAGTTCTCTGCCTGGAGATGGAGTAGGAATAAAAACATTGGGACTGGTCAAATGTTTATCCTCCCTGCTTCTGAAAACAACCTGACAAGAAGATGTAAAGGGCTAGGGAATAACCCGGTGCTGTTTGTAAGGCTTGGTAATAATCATACATAATCGTTTGGAAATATAGCTAATAAAAAATATAATGAGTGTTCAGCAAAATCGGCATTAGGCCCAAATTACATGATATTAATACTTGAACAGGTGCAGAAAGGCGCTTTAAATGAGGTAAATGAATAAAATGTCCCAGAGCACAACTGTGTGTGCTGACAAAAAGTCAATCCCATGAATAATTCAGTGAGTAGGACTGCCAGCAAAGGTCGGCTCTCTTTGACCTTTGTGACAGGAAGTGAAAGGAAACACTGTTGACTAAAAAAAGAGAGAGAGAGGGAGAGAGAGAGAGAGAGAGAAAGAGAAAAAAAAAGAAAGGAAAAGAAAACCTCCAATCGGTCCTGGGCTATCGTTTTGCAAAATCACTTTAAAGGTGTAAACTTAAAACGCAGGAATGAATCAAAGTTAAGTCTTTGCGGGGTCTGAGCGGGTGGGGGGCACAGAGTTAAAACGGTCGGTAGTTAGGTCATCTGGATACAGATAATGTGAAATCACAGACAATGGAAGGTTAAGCAAATAATATTTTTCTACAACCCAATGTCAATTATGTATAAAAATCTGAGGTCAGCTGAAAAGTATTTTCAGAGCCCACAGGGTTGAAATTTTGTAACAGCTGTTAAATATGACAAAAACTTCGCCCCCCCCCCCAAACTAAAGCTATTCCAAACTCTGTATGAAAGAAAATGGGATAAACAGATGTCTGGCTTCTAGACAGGAAAGTAGGACAGACTTGGAATGATAAGTCTCCCCAACTCTATAGACTGATGCCAGATTTACTGGGGAGGGGGCACTGCTTGGTGCAGAGATGCCAGCGAGTGGGGCGCAGGAGACGGTGCCATCTGGAACCACCCTGCCGAGCCTGCTCCCGGCACTGCGTGGAGCCCACTGCGTGCACCCGGCTTGCTTGGGCAATCACGGCAGTGCTCCCGCAGCCTCCCACGGCCAGCCTCCCCAGTTTGAAACAGTTGGACCCTACGCTTTGGTCCACTTGGGCTGAGCAAGGAAGAAGGAAAAGAGGAGCGCGCCTCCCTGGGCATCCCTAGGGCTCCCCAAGGAAACAGATGGAGGTGGCACAGTGAATGCTGTGAGCCAAAGTGTGGTTTTGGTTTAGCAGCTATACCGACATCCTGTAATCATTTGCAGCCCTTGGAATGTACGGGTGAAACAGGAGAGATTTATCTGTTCATAGTTGGGATATGTGGACAATGGGTGTTCCTAATGAAGACCATCTGCTTTTGTGTTTTCCCAGAAAACATTATTCCACAAGGAAAATGATACTCCCATCCTTTTCAGCAATACCACAAAAAACCACGCATATATGCGGGCGTGCATACACACATGCATCTACATGTATGCGGGGGCTGGACATGGGCCCGCCTCTACCCTTACTGGCCTTGGGCCCGGCGGGTCCCTACGATTTACCATGGACACTTTCTCCTGTAGTATCTCTTTATTGACTGTGCTTTTTACTTTACACTGTTATGTTTCCTTTTACTCTATAAGTTGTTATTTTATTTTAAATATACTGCAGTATAGTTATATACGTGGAGCTATAAAAAGATTGTTTCTCTACCAATGTTTTATGAGGAAGAAAACAGTTAACCTAACTGAAACCCTTACAATACATTAAAAGGGTTTTGTAATGTGAAACATCCTCGCTTTTCCCAATTTTTTACTCTGAAGGGTCTTCCATGCCACGCGTAAGTATTTAATGCTTCTGAAAGATAACTAAACTAAATTGTGTAATTAATTGATTTAAGGTGTCAGAGTCTATAGAATGTGATTACCCTGCCAGAGCAGGGAGCTTACTTCTCTGTTCTCATAACACAGAAAGGCAGTGTCCACGTGCAGGAGAGGCTCGGTGTGGGTTAGAACAAATGGGGGCCCATTGATCTCAATTCAG
>CAUYQV010090796.1:0-17500 GCA_963574575.1 Galagoides demidoff | reverse complement strand
GGGGAGCCGCCAGCGCCCGGCAGGAGTGCCCGGGCCCCGGGGAGCCTGAGCCCGCAGGGCCACGTGCTCCTCGCCGGATGATATTTGGAAAAAAAGTGCTAATGGCCAATCTGGTGTTTATTTTGAAACTGCTAACAATGATTTTTCTCGGGTAAAAAGGCAGTGTCTGAGCGCACGCTCGGGTGGGTTTTGAGCAGAGGCTCCGCCAGATGGTGTGAAGCCCTAGGTGCGCTCTCGGCCGCGCTCAGCCCGGCTCCGCCGCCGGGGACCAGGAGCTGCCCGCGCCGCCGCCCGACCCGGCCAGGCCTCCACCGCCCGGCTGGCGAAAAGAGAGAAGAGAAAGAAAAAAAAAAAAAAAGGCCACTGGGGGAGGGGCGGAAAGCAGGGGCCGGCAGCTCCAAGTTCCCGGCAGAAAATTCCACGGAAGGGGGAGGGCTGTCCTCTCGCCAGTTCCCGCCCCCACCCCAATCTGGAAATTATCTGGAAATTGCTTCCAACCTCCTTGGGCGCTTCTGACACTTTCTTCCACTTCCAGGCGGACAAAGCCCTTTCTGGTGAAAGCCTGGAGCTGCCCTCCTGGGAACAAGGAAGGGTCTCCGCGAGCCCCTCTCCCCCAAATTCCCCCCCCAGGACCCCGGCTCAAAACCCTGGGAGTGATGGGTGTCGCTGCGGGCCACCAGCCGCCAGGGGTTGGAGGGTGTGTGGCCGTGCTGGGCACCAGCACTTTTGAGAGTGGTTTGTCCTCGGATGGATCCCCGTATTTATATTTGATTTATTTTTTATTTTGTAGCACAAACAGAAATCCATAAACTGTCGGTTCAGCGCCATTGACTCTTTGATCAGTTACTGGGCTGTGTCTTTCTCTTTTTTCCTCCCATCCCCGTCAGGGAGAGGAGATTAAATGCCTTTATTTTCAGCCGTTTATACCGCAAAGGTACCAGGCTAAACGCACAATAAACGTGTACTTGGAAGCCGCCTCCTCTATGCAACAGCAGAAAAACTTAAGTCTGCCTACAAAAACCTCTTAATTAGACGACAGCGATTTCCTAAAACATTTAGCCGTTATGTACAAAGGAAATAAAAGCGCCCTGTCAACCAGCAGCCCGAGTTCCAGAGGCTTCTCTGAACCCAGTGAAATAATTACCCAACGGCACATGCCTCGTCTTTGTCAGAAAGACCTTAGTTTACCTGTCAGATCTGTTTTACTCTAAGAGAAAACCACAGTTTTACCACTGCAGACATTAAAATCCAACCCTGGCAGTCTAGGTAAGGACAAACTTTTTAAGGGGAAATAAAACCTACAGACTAATTGTGTTTAGAAAGTGGGAGGCACAGTGCTGGGCTGTGTTAGCAGGAAGCCCCAGAGAGCCGTCACTTGACTCAGAATTCCTAAAGTTAGTATCTAAATGAAGCACAAGCTACTTTCATTTCGAAGCATCCAGCTCACAAGCATATTTTAAATCAATCTGTGCCAAGTGGATTTAACTTACAAATTGGACCCCCACATACACATTTCAAGAAAATGGGGAGGTCTTATTAAAAGCAACAGAATAAACACAACACACCACCCAGCACAAAACCAGCAGCCAGGAAACACACAATGTCAGAAAGCTTCCACTTAATCACATTACTGATGGCCAATAGTTATCATCGGAAAAGTTGACCAAGACAGGTTAAATAATTTAATAAGGAACTGCCTATAATTATGTTATTTACAAGGTATGACAGAGGGTGGGAGAGGGAGCAGAGCAGTGGCCGGGGTGGAGTGACCCCTGGAGCTTGGGGCTTGAATTATGGAGCTGGGGGGCTATGAGGTGAAGATGGGACAGAGAAGAACAAGGTGACTTTTCACCCCAACACATTTAACTTTTAAATCCAAATAAACGTCTCATATTACTAGACCATCACACTGGAAAGAAAAAAAATAAACTGATCAAATCCAACCTGATGGGCTTTGGAAAGGAGTTGCTTTTGTTATTTAAAAAAAAAAAATCAGTGAAATGATTCCTTTCCAAGAGAGAAAAGAATTTAAACACAAATAGGGGGGAGGTCTTGAAATTTTTCTGTCAAATATTAATTACCATAATTAATTAAGACAGAATATGATTCTAATCACAAGACATTCAATAAAGCATGTATGTCCTATTTCAATGACAACATAAACTATTTTACCAATTGCATCATTTATTCCAATAAATATAGAATTCTCATTAGCATGTCAAGGAAGCTAAATGAAAAACAAATACTCAAGACCCATTTGTCAGTCCTCTGGTCCCTGAACCCCAGGACAGCCCCCTCAGCAGTGAGCGCCAGTGCACGGGCATAAACTTTCTTACCTGTTTGGTCATTGAATCTATGAGGCGAACATACAAGTCCTGCTCTGTCCTGACTCCTGCAAGAAACAGACAAATTCTCGTCAGTGATGCGCCTTGGGAAGGGCACCCAGAGCACAGGAAGTCAGTAACTCAGGACTGCTGCTGCGTGATGCAGCAAATCTCTTTAAAGGGGAGAAAGAGAACCCCAATCGCTTCTTGCTCATTTTTTTTCTTTTCTTAATTAAAAACTTTAATACTCTTAGGGTTTTGCACTTAAAGGGGCAAGAAATTTGCCTGGTGGAGAGCAGGCCCGGGGTTGCTGTGCCCACAGGCCTGTGTGAACATTTATTTTTAGAAAGGAGAAAGCCCTGGATGGAAGCTCAGTGAAAGACTGAACTCTTTCTAACGTCTCTCGAGGATTTTTTTTTTAACTTGTGCACAGGAAGTTAAGTTATGCTTGGTTTATGGAGCTACCCCCATCCCAATAATTAACATTAATTTGCAAAATTGAAAAAAGTCACTTAAAAGTGATGTTCTGCTGGAGCCATATCGATCCCCTTTCTACTTTCTACTTCAAGCCCCACCGGTTAATCATGTGAAGTGCCATCGACTTATTGATCGTTTATGTTTTGTTTTCCTTCTATGCCATGAGAAGATTTCGTGTTTACATCCATGTCATTTTAATCTCAAAATCTTTATGTCCTTTAACCATCGCAGAGAAGGAGGCCAGCCGCTGCAGGGGTGGAGGAGGCAGCGCGCAGGCAGGGCACTCACCGTTGCTATACAGTAGCTGCAGTTTATAGTGGATGCCGTTGTTGGTTTTCTCGTTGTTTGGCTCCTGAAAGTAACGATAAACAATTGCATTTAGTGCGGTCGGTGTCAGGCTCGGCCACCGCGCTCAGTCCCCCTCCGCGACCGAGGCCCCTCGCTCGGCCTCACACATGGCAGGATTCCTAGCTCGGAGCGGCGCGGTGATGTCACTTTCCTGCTCGAAGCCCAGCGTTCTCCTCGCCCCGAGTGCGTCCGAGGGCGCAGAGAAGTCGCCCAGCGCTCCGCGGTCCCGGGCGGCCGCACGTGGCGGCGGCGGCGGCGCGGGGTCGCCAGGCGGAGCGGTACCCGCCGAGGGGGGCCCTCCGAGCCCCCGCGCGCCGGCACCGCCTGCCTCCCACTTCTAGAAAGAAAGAGTGTGAGCGTGTGTGTGCACTTACTTTCTCTTTCTCCACAAAGTCCACAAAAGCGGTCCTCTCAATCTCCACCGGCTGCCCCTGCCTGTCGTAGAGCGCCAGGACGAAGTGGAAGAAATTGGATTTCCGGAGGTTGGAAGGCGGCTGCTTCTCGAAGTGCGCCCGCGCCAGCCCCACGCCGCTGCGGGAGGAAAGAGACAGCGGCCGAGTGAGGAGCGAGGCGCCAGCCGGCGGAGGGGGCCGGGCCGGGCCGGGGCCGGGGCGCGCGGGGGCGGCCGGTACGTACCTCTGGGCGGCCGTGTTGGCGTCCACCACGCCCGCCGTGTGCATCCAGGAGCGCACCGGGTTCATGCCGCTGCCCAGCGGCTCCTCCTTCATGGTTGTCCCCCCGCGCGGAATATTCTCCTGAATCCCAAACATGAAAACTGCTGGCGGCGGCCGCGGCTCCCAGCCGAAAGCGTCTCCTCGAGCGGCGGCGCTCGGGGCTCGGCGGCAGGCGGCTGCCCTGGCCGCCCTCGCCCTGCTCGGCGCCTGCGGTCCGGCCCGCCGCCGGCTTCAGCCCGTCCCGGGCAGGCGCGACATACACCAGCGGCCAGGCGCTCCGGACGGCCGAGGGCGCGGAGGCGGCGACACCGGCGGCGGCGCTGCTTCTGGGGAGCAGGACGCGGTGGCCGCGGCGGCGGTTGTTGTTGTTGTTGTTTGCAGGCGCGCTCAACGTGGTGTCATCCTAGCCAGGCGGCGTCCGCGGCTGCAGGACACTGCGGGATCGCCCGCTTCTGGCGCGGCCCGCCTGCTCCAAAGACAAATAAACGGGGCAGTGAGTGCTGCGGCGCAGTCCCGGGCGCAGGCGGGGCGCGGCGGGGCCTGGAGCGGCGCGCGCAGCGGACGGAGGCGCACAAAACTCAGCCCTCTCTCCCCGAGGAATGGACCCTTTCCCGGGAGCCAAAACTCGAAGCCCCCGGGAGCGGCGCTGTCAGAGGGTGACGTCGGGGGGCGGCGCCTGCGCCATATATGGCAGCGGCCGCCCCTCGCCGCGCCCCTCGCCGCCGCCGCCGCCGCGCTCGCCGACTGACTGCCTGACGGCGCCGCGAGCCGGCCCGAGCCCCGCGAGCCCCGCGAGCCCTGCCGCCGCCGAACGCCGCCGCCCCCCGCCACGCGCCGCGGCTCCGCGCGCCCAGCTGCAGCCAAGGAAGTTACTACTCGCCCAAATAAATCTTGAAAAGAAACAAACGCAGCCAATGCTCAATTGGCTTGTCCCCCTAATACCTCCCCGCAAACCCTGCCACACAAACACGTTGCGCTGGGGGAGGACTGGGGGAGGGGTGCAAAACGCCGAAGCGCCCCAAGTTGCCCAGATGCATACAATAAATGCAAGGGGCTGCAGCTCGCCCTGGGGCGGCCCAGGGGGAAAAGAAGGGAGAGGCAGGTCGACCGCAGGGAGGGGGGCGGTGGGAGGGACAGTCAACCGGCTGGGAGGAGGGGTGCCCAAGGCTCCCCCACCAAGTCCGGACGGGCAGCTCAGCCTGATTTCTGAGCAGACCTAAGGTTGAGTCGGGTCGGTCAGCCCCATTCTGAGCCCCGCTGGGCGCCCCATGCTTCCTACCCCGGCGGAGGCCGCTCAGTGCGGGACAGGGAAACAAACGTCGGAGGCAGGCTATGCCAGACGCTCCCTCTCCCCCGTGGTTGCGGTAGACTCTGGTCCCAAGCCTGTCCTCAGGCGCAACGAGTGACAAAGACGGCTCCGGCCTCACTGGGCAGACGGGAAGCGTGCCTGGCCTCTCCAGCGACCAGGAGCCCAGTGTCCGGCCGCGCGACCTGCGCGGTGGTCAGATCGCCCGGGCACCCACCGCTCCAAAAGCCGAGCCGACGCCGCGGGTGTTGCGGCCCTGCCCTGTGTGCAGCGGGACTGGAGTGAGCGCGCGGCGCGCGGCTTCCCGACCTGGTTTCTAGGAATCGGGAGGGCAGCGGTGCGCAGGCAGCCCGTGGGCCCAGCGGCCCAGCTCCTGCAGCCGGGACTCGGCGGCCCGCCCAAAGGACGTTTGTGCGACATGGAGTGGAGGCCCAGGGGACCACCGGGAACTGTCCCGGGCACTTCCCTGCCAAGAGAAATCAGGCCCTTTTGATTAGAGAGGGGGGAGGAAAGAAAAGGAAAAGGTTTCAGGGCGCAACTGCGTTTCAGAGCCGCCTCTTCCCGCTGGGTCTGGGGTAGCATTCCCTTTTTTTCATGAATTGGCAGCGTGTGTGCGTTAATATTTTAATTAATCGAGAAAATCGAAGTCCGATTTACGTTATCTGAGGATCCCTATTCCTCTTGGAAGGAGTGAGGAAAAAGATGTGCTGGAAAGCAATCTATTTTGCTGGTGTTGGGGGTTAATGACTATTGCCAAAGATAAGTGAATTATCAAAGCTGTTGCGCCGGTCCCATCTCAAAACCCATTACGGTGCCGGCCGTCTAATTAAATACGTAAGTATAATAAAATCATATTTTATGACTATTTGAGGGTAATGAGATTAGTCTTTAGAAGCGATCGCCACATATTAAAGATGCCAGTGTCTATAGAATGTTAATAACTTTAAATCAAAGTGTATGGAAACTATTCATGATAAATTAAAAGAAAATTTCTGTATTCCTAATAAGCCCAGTGCTTTCTACTTACAGCAGACCCTCGTGTAGGAGGGAACACTTTCTTCGTCGAGGGACAATGCAAAATAAAGTTGGTCATCAGTGGAGGGTGGGGTTGGGAAATGCTTTGTCTCTGGGTGCTTAGCTGCTTGGAGCTCACGCAGGGCGCGCGGCCAGGCGAGCGTTATTGTCAGAATATGCAAAGTGCCTTTTCGGGAAAAGATGAAGTTGGGAATAGGAAACAATGCTTTCTTTGTAGCGTACTTCCTAAAATGTCCAGCCTGTGCTGGAGGTGCCCCTTCCTTACGCTAACGAAAGTATCATGCTTAAAATCATTTACAGTATCTTTAATTCAGATTACACGCGCCAAGGCGATTTAAATCTGATTACCAAATTAGAAGGTTTAAAAACAAATCCTTCTAAATCTGATACTGTTGACTAAAGAGGGAAAAAAAAGTTCTATAAGCCCATCACATAAGGTAACGATCCTGCCCCAGAAAGAAAAGGGGTTTTAAACCTTTTTGACAACAAATGCAGCTGCCCCACTATTTTGGACGATATTAAGCGAAAATGAATGCAAATCTGTGTTCAGCAGCCATCTGGCCCGAAATGGGGGAATCAGCTGCTCTCACAACAGGCTCGGAGGCTGAATCCATTTCAGCTCATTTTCTAGATCATCTGGTCCCGCACCCAAAGCGTGGAAAATACGGTCTTTATCATTCACCAACTTTATCTTTTTTGTCACTCTGCTGCTGGCTCTGAGCTGTGGGCACAAGGACTCGCCGCCAGGGCAAGGTCTCCACCCCGGCCTGCTGCGGAGCGGCCTGGAAGGGCAGCCCCCTCGGCCCCCACCCCACCCCCAGATTTTCTATTTGATGGGCAGGAGCAGCGGCAGAGGGAAGCGAGGGGCAAAGCACCCAGGCCTGGGAGGGGGTAGGAACCGTGGGCCAATTCCCAAAAGTCCTCAGTACCGGGAGGTACTGAGGGCGTGTCTGGGCGCCCGGCCGCCAGCCTCAGTGGCCCTGCCCCTGCCCCTCGCCCTTTCTAGGGGAACTCGGGCACCAGGTACCCAGGAGAGGGGGTGGCGAGGGACAGACTGGTACTTTGGAAGTTGCGCAGGCCCGCTGCTGCCCGCATTCTAACCTCCGCGTACAGAACACTCCCAGGGGCCAGAGGAGTGTTTAGGGGCTGGACCGGGAGGAGCCTGACCTTTGCCGGCCCGACGGGCCACAAACGGCAGCGGCGACCACTCAGGGCCCCGCGCCCAACGCGATTTGCACGGGTGGCCCTAGAGCTACCGCCGCCGCCTCCTCCTCGGAGGGTGGGAAGTATTCCTTTTGTGCGGATTTACGGGGAGAGGCTTCAATGAGCCCCCTCACATTTGCATTTAAATAGCGGCATCAAGCGCTTCGCGTGCCACACACCAGTGGGCTCCCAGATGTCAAGCCGGAGTCAGTCAGATGGCCAGTGCCCAGCTGTCCTCCCCATGTCGTGCCGGAGCAGTCACTGACCTTAAAGAGACAGCGCCCGTCACCCCTGGCGCCCCGCTTGGAAAGCGGCATGCAGGGCACAGGGCGCAGGACCGAAGGCTCTGGCAGTGCTTGGACCGCTGACCCTCAGCACCACCGGAAGCCTGGCCAAAGTCTAGGCAGGCGAGAGCGATCCAGTCTCCCAGGTGCCGTACCCAGGCCTCCCTGCCCAGCCATTCAGTTCCCAGGCCGCCGCACGGTCAAGGCCTTGTGCCCCTGCCCACCTCCCACCCGTGGAGGGGGGTGCACTGCGCGTCATGAGGGAACGTGCCCCTCACACCTCCACAGTCCTGGCCCTCCGCCGCTCCTTAGCGCAAGGCCTGGAGACAGGGAGTGGAGCTGATGCCGGCCTTTCAGCCACCCCCCACAGAAACTTCCGCCAAGTTGGGGGTCCCAAGGCAGAAGGCCCGCTGCGGTGGGCCCAGAGTCCAGGTCACGCTGTGAATGCCCCTTCGTGCTCAGGCCGAGCACAAAGCGCCCGCCGACCTCCCTACCATCCTTCCAAAGAGTAAAAAACTGCATTTCTGGCGTTGACAAGTCCCCCGGAGAATCAGGGGTCCCAAACGCGGCGCCCCAGAGGGCTCACAGCAACAATCCCAGGCTGCCTGGCTGTGTCACTTGGATCCTTCAGGAAAGGGTGAGAGACAACGCGCCCAAGGCCTGCAGTTTGCGTCCCGTGGCCAGTGCCGAGTTGCAGGCACAGACCGCCCCCACGTCCTCCGCGCCCGGGGGTCACGCCCAGATGGTGCAGGCCTGCGGTTCTGCATCCTGCTTAAGCTTGGACTCAGGTCTGGGAGCTGAGCACCAGCAAGAACCAGGAAAGAACCCGAAATGGGAAAGGCAGACTGACCCTGGGCCCTGGCGGGAAGGAGGCTGAGGGGCTTAGAGACAGCACCTAGAAAGGCTGGTGAACTGCGGGATAAAGTTAAACCACCCACGCATCGGCAAACTCTGCGCATCGAGGATGGGCAATGCGGCCCCTGAGTGGCCCTACCCTGTCTTGCACTGCAGGGTCACGCTGGCCACTGGGCTGGGAAAATCAGGAAGCAGGGACTCTGCACTCAGGCCACCCAACTTAAGTAGGACACAAAGGGGAGCCAGGCAAATTCAGGTGGGTTTTCCAGGCCCAGGTGTGCCTTCTCCCTGTCAGCAAAGTGACATCCCGGAAGGCATCTGGTGACAGAGCCCAGGCCAGGCGAGGAGCCCCGCCTGCCTTCAGAAGCAAGTAACTGGGCAACAACGGGCCTGGCACACGCTGCGAACCTCCTGTCGCCTGTGCTGGGCTACAAAATCCAATTGAGTTCAAGGGTAAAAGGGAAAACTGAAGGGTCTAAGACCCCTGGTTCTTTGCACCCACCCATCCCGAGTATTTATTCTGTATGTCTAAGATCCCAGAACCGGGACCCCGGAATACCAGAGAACGCTCAATTCTCCAAGTAAGAACGTGTAAGCACCGCCTGCCAGTGTGGCCAAATTTGACAAACAGCGCCTCCTGGGGTGGGGAGAGTAGAGCGCCGCAGCTCATCCGAGAGCCAAGCTACCGAAGCTCGGTCCCACCCACCCCAGGGCAGGTGACCAGCCGGGTTCCTGCCGACCACGGTAGCTGGGCCGGCTCCTTCGCGTACAAAACACCTAGGCCTCGCTGACGACGTGACCCCAGGGGCAAAGAAAAACTGCCACACGCTGCCTAGTCCTAATTGCCGCCCACGTGCACATGCAAGAGTCAGGCCAAGCTGGGCATCGGGCACAAAGCCCGGGCAGCAAGCATCACGCGCACGCCCTTGCTGGAGAGAACATGCGTTCCAAGTGCCCGGCCACGCAGGGGGCGGCCGACATGACCTGGAACTCGCTCAACCCTCTCCCTAGAAAACCCGAGCGCTCAGAGCAGGGCCAAAACCGGCAAGGGTGCGTCTTGACTCCTGCAGAGCACGAAATTAGAAGGTAAAGTTAATTACTGACTCTTTGTTATAACTTTTCTCTGGTTCCTTTGGTCACTTTGGCTGACCCCACCGTTCTTAGCCCCAGGGAGTCTTCAGCCTGAGTGAGAATTCCAAATCAAACACTCCCAATGCACCTTGCCTCCCCGCAAAAAACGCTCAGGAGAAGCAACCCAGCTGAGAAAGGCAGCTGGTGAGTGGTGGGGTCCCTTGGATCCCAAAAGGTGCAGCGCCTCGGCAGTGAGCTGAAATTTCCAAGCTGCGTTAGGCAGTGCCCTGAAGGCAGTCCAGCAGGATGCGCCAGAGCGGGCGCCAGGGACACTGATTCCGCGCCCGGCCGCCTGCCGCGCGCCCCACCAGTTTACAAAGCAAACTTTCCCCAGAGAAGTTTCTAGATTGAATGGTGCGCAAAGTGCGCCAATCGACACCTAAACAGACCCAAACTGTACAAGCACGGATCGATCAGATAATTTCAAATATTATAATTGGCTTTAATTAAACACACTGCGTTCTAATTAACTCTGAAATTTTAGCATGCTTTGGGACACTGGTGTCTGATTTGATATTGTCAGTCCAGATGTCCTAATAAAATTCAATCCTCCACTCAAGACTTCAATATTCACTAAGAACAAAATGCAAATTAAATGTAAAACCTAAAGTATCGCCAAAGGTATAATCAAGAAAGGTGTCTCAAAACTTCTCACTTTTTATTACGCAGTAGTTAAAAAATGCAGATTACATCCTAACAAGACCTCTCCAGAATATCATAAATCTTAACTCTTTCCTGGACGGGTGCTGAGCGCCGAGCCACTGCCTTGAAGGAGGAGGTTAGCCAGACTCATGACGGAATTGAATACCCTTCATCCCGAAGCTAACAGAGCGCAAAAGTTTGCCAGTAAAATTCCGGCTTGAAACACGGGTTTGCCAAGACGCACACAGGAGCTGGGGTGGTAGAGAGCCGCGGATGGGAATAGTGGCCCCGGTCACTGATGCACTCACTACCCGCTCGGCTACCCTCGCCAACTCCTGGGCTGCACTTTAATAGAGAAGTGTGCGCAAAAGTGGAAGTGGTGAGTGCGAGCAGCGGGGCCGGGTCAGTCGGCTGGGGTAATTAACTCAGAGGCAGGGATTGCAAGCACGAGGCCGAGAAAGAGGTGCAAACCGCGCGTGGACAGAAATGTGTCAAGCCCTCTCCGCTTCCGCACAAACCCTCTCGCGTGCATTCACAGGGCTTCTAAGGGATCCAAGCGGGAAGACCTGGCTGGGTGGCCCGAACAGCCCCTGGGGAAACCGGGCGCAGGCCAGGCGGAGCTGGGAGTGGGGAGGTGGAGGCAAGCCTTTGGCAACAAAATTGGCCCGAGATGTGATTCTTTACCAACTCTGAGCATTTAGTAAATTTACAGACCAGAATGAATCCTGTTAAAAAGACGCTATTCCCACATTAAACGTGTATGTTTTCCATACTAATGCGGTCACTTAAAGCTGTTGCTAATTTAACTTTTTAAAAAGGCCACAGTGGAAAATTTGCATTTTCTTTAGGACATTGAAATGAAGAGCAAACTGCTGGGCGGCGAGGCTGCCCAGGGCATAGCTAGGGGCCATGTAGAAATAAAAACAGATAAAGAAAAGAAGAAAGAAAGAAACTGGCTTCTCTTCTAGACTATTAATAAGCAATTTGTCCCACCGAAATTTACATTGCAAAGCGGAGCGCGCCGGCAGCCCTGACGGCTGGGCTCGCGCGGGTGCGCCCGGCGCGGGGGCGGGGGCTTCCTCCGGCCATCCGGGCGCCCTCGGGGGTGATCTCCCGGCAGCTTTGAACTTGGTCCCTGCCACGGGTCCGCGGACCCTCGCCCATACGCATTCGTATCTGCACGCCAGTGCCCCACCTGGGCCGTGCGTCCGGAAAGCCCGGACTGGGGCTGCGCCAGCGCCACCCGACACGGACCCTGGCCGGCTGGCGGTCTCCCAGGGGGAATCCCTTGGCTTCCAGTGACGCCTCGGACTCACGGACACCCATTCTAGCCCAGGCCTTAAATTTAAAATGACAACCCTAAGCTTAATTTTTTTTTTCTTTTGTGCTTAGCCTTGCCTCCTAGTCAACTGCAGGTGCGGAGCCCCGTGTCCGGCGCCCCCGCCGTTCCCCCGCCCGCGCGCCCGGCGGAGCCGCAGAGCCCAGGCCTAGCGTGGGGCCAGGGCGCCATCTACGGGCGCCGCGCGG
The DNA here is from genome assembly GCA_963574575.1 of Galagoides demidoff. Taxonomy (NCBI): domain Eukaryota; kingdom Metazoa; phylum Chordata; class Mammalia; order Primates; family Galagidae; genus Galagoides; species Galagoides demidoff. Next base: position 5,694 of record CAUYQV010090796.1, on the reverse strand, counting down.
CTCCCGGCGGCCGCCGCCGCTGCCCGCTCCCTTCCCGAGCCCGCTCCGCCTCCCGCCGGCGCCGCCGCCCGCGCTCGCCCCGCGCCCGCGCCGCGAAGCCTGCCACTTATCACAATTACCTGGCGCTTCGCGTGCCACTTTGCCTATGAAACATTGATTGCCAGTTCGGAAAACTTTTAAACACTATATTAAAACTTTGGAAATGAAGGCGCTCTCCTGCCTGCGATTTTTAGGCAAAAGATTAAAAGATAAGAAACGTAAAGATAATGCAATTTGATTTGTTAGTCTAACTCTGCGATTTGAGACTTGATGTCCCCAAAGACCAGGCGAGCTTTTCCCCTTTATTTATTTTTATTAAAACATCAATCTACACTGGAGCTGGGTGAACTCGGTTTCACCTGGAGAACATAAAATTCTCCATACCAGAGAAATAAGCACCTTTCATAAATCAATGGTATTCCTGACACATCGATCAATTTTTGGTTGTTAATCCGAAAGGAGGAGTTTTAATTGCTTCCTGCGTTTTCGTCCAGGCACCTAGGCGTTGCGACCTTTCCTATCCCTCCCTCCCAGGTTCTGGCATAACTGGGGGGAGGATGGACATGGAAAAATCCCCTGTAGTACTTCCACTACAGCCTCGGAACCCCGGATCTCCTCCCGCGCCGAGAATCCTCCGCACGCGCTCACCTCCCCGCAGCCCTGCAAGGACGGCCCCGGAGAGGCCACCTGGAGCCCGCGAGGTCGCCCAGGCAATGCCCACCCGGCGCCGAGAGGCCGCCAGGGCGCGGCGCAAAAGTTCACTGCCAGGCCAGGCCGGAGGCGCAGCCCGCGGTCCAGGCGCCCGCGTCTCTCCAGTCCCGCCACCACGCGCCTCCGCCACAGCCCCGCCCGCGCTCCCGCGGGCGAGAAGAGCTACCCCAGCTCCGGAGCCCGCCAGCCCGGCGCCCTGGTGTTCAGCGTCCGGCCGGCGACGCGCGAAGTTCAACTTTGCAGGCGCCGCGGCCGCCTGGGGACCTCAGGCTGAGGCGGGGAGCCCCCGACGGGATCAGGAGCAGGCCCCGCGCGCTTACCTGTGCTGCTCATTCGACGGGCATCGCGGGGCGCCCTGGCCGCGAGGTGTGGGCGGCGCCGGTGGCGGGCCAGGAGGGTGTGCGGCCCGGCGCCTTCCCACGTTCCCACCTCCCGCCCTCCGGGGAGAGCCCACGGGCCGGGCCGAGAGCTCGGCAGTGCGCAAGCGCCGCTTTGCCTTCCACCGCGGGAGGCGGTGGCGCGGCAGGCGGGGGCCGAGCAGGGGCGCGAGGAGGTGCCTGCAGGCGGCCCCGCGGCCCTCCCGCCGCCCAGCCCCCGGGCAGCAGCTGAGCCCAGGCCTGGGGGAGAGCCCTCGTGAGCGCCCCCTGGGCCATGCGCGGTGCCTCTTCACCGGGACGCCCCTTTGCGTGGCCCAGAGCCGCGCGCCTTTCTCGAAGGGCCCTAGGGCGTCGGTAACCCGCCTTGGCCAAAAGAGTGAACGGCCCCCCCGCGGAGGCACTTCGGCTGTAGACACCTCTCCTCAAGGCGTCCAGAGTGGACGCCAGGCCCAGGGTGAGCCCAAGCTGTCTGTATAGACGTGCGCACGCGCACGCGGGCAGGGCAGGGCTCCGAGCCCTAGGTCTTTTTAGGTGGGTGAGGGGACATCTTCTGGGGAACTACTAATTTAAGGAGAAGCACTCTGCTGGGCCCCTTGGCGGTTAAAATGAAAGAGAGAAAAGAGATCGCCCACAGAAAGAAGCACCAGGATTCTCAGATGGAGGAAACACCCTTTTCAATGCGAGCTTCGACTGCAGGGATGGCGGCGCTCTTGGCAGACGGTGCTTCCACTGCCTTGCTGTCAAGCAACCTTGACCGCTCCATCCCAACGTATGCTGTCACCTAGCAAATGACCAGAGGTGGTATCTTTCTGTAAATACCCGGAGCTGTTGCTGTCCACAGGAAAGGGGTCAGGTGGGGTGTCCAGCATCCCAGACCAGTCCGACGGTCCTGGGGCCGGGAGGAGCTGATTAGCTGGGGGCTGGCTCTGGCCCGGGCCCTTCCAGGTGGACGCTGCAGTTCTCCTCCCTAAGCTAACCGCTGTGGAAACCGTGAAACTCATAGGATAGTCTACTAATTCCTACTCTTTTCGCTTCTTCCAAACCTAGTGCAATACAGATACCTGAAAAAATACAACTCTTCCCTTGCCAAGGATACTCCCTGAAAACAAAAGCTCTCCTGTGCTGGGAGGTGAGCCTCGCCCCCCCTGCGTCCATCCTTGGCTCTTGCCTGTTTCCTGCTTCCGGATTTGTTTTGTACTCTTTATTTCAGCCTTTTATATTGAAAGTTGAATGTGCTGAATCATGAAATCTTACTGGAAAAGTTATTTTGGGCCATTTATTTAGCAAAAGGCACTCTAGAGAGTGCAACCTAGAAATGTACTTTCTTATGACGGCTTAGTGTGAAGAAAGAACTGAATAACGAATATTTCCCCTTCGTCATCTTCACTTGGGAATCGTTTTTAATGTGAGTCAACATGAAGCCACTTAAGCAGTGTGCGGTGTTTTAGGATATAAAATTACCCATGTTTTTTAATTGCAGCCAACACATACTGAACGTCATGTGCCAGGCACAAGCTCGGAAAAGTTAAGGGACACGTGTTGGTCACACTACTAGGAAGATGGGGGCTCCAACCCCACATTGAACTCCACAGTTCCGGTCCCTGTATGGTTCCACCAGTTGTGGTTTCAGAGACAAAAGGAGGGGACGTCACTTTCCCAGTCCAGAGCCTGTGGGTGTTCCTTGCTTGGTCTGTGTGAGTGGTTGAACATAGACTGTGGGGCTGAGCAATCCCTCTGATGGTGAGTTGGTGTGCCCTTCCTTCTTTGTCCTCCTGGCTGCTTCATAGCTCAGTCCCTCTGGCTCCCCTCCCTTCACAGCCGCTGTCTCTGGCCCTCTTTCCTCCACTCTGCCCACTGACCCTTACTCTGCAGGAGCAGCTGGCTGTGCAAATACTGACCCCTGAACTCAGGGGCCTGGATAGGAATGTCATCGTCACGTGAGTGCATGGGGAGACCCTCAGCCTATGGACAGGAACCCAAGACTTCATCTTCACAGACAAGGATCTGTGACTTTGGTGAGAAATGATCACTTTCCCTGTGCCTCACCAACTTCCTCCAGGAAGTGGGTTCAGTGATTTTTGCCCCCTCCCCGGCCTTCCTTTCTCCCACAGATAGTCAGGCTGATTTAGGCCCTGTGAGCTGCAGTCCTGAGCAGAGCCCTGCGTTCATGGAGCTTACCGTTCAGGAAAAGAACAAATCCTCCTTAGGAGACACGGGAGTGAAAGGAAATGGCTTTTGTGACACTTGGGAAAGACTTAGGAAGATACAGCAGGGTAAACCCAGTTCTCTCAGGTACACAGAAATCAATGTCCATTTCATCTGTCGCTGTCCACGATTTGTCACTGGCCACTGTACCTAGACGTGTACATTCTCAAACACCGGTATTTGAATCTGTTTTAATATTTACTTTGAGCTCTTTTTCCATGAAAAGCCACGTGCTCTGTGGCACCACCACCCAGCAAGCCGGTTCAGTGCAAGGCTGGGCCGCAGTCCATGTCCAGCAGTCGCACACCCTCGTCCAAGGGTGCAGAGGCAGAGTAGTCCCATCAGAGACTTGGCAGAGGTGAAACACCGTCCCTGACCCCAGAAGTCAGCACGTACTCAGGGCATTTTTAGGGGACAAATGCTCATACAGCAATTGCTTTACTGGCTGGCAGGATGGTGCCTTTCATTGTGGCCTGGAGCTTCCCTGGGAGTATGTCTCCTAGAGGTCAGGACCCACCTGTTCTGTCCATCTGCTTTGTTCCATCCTTAGTGCAGAGCCAAGCACAGCACATGGGCTCAGCAAATACTTGTGGAACTAATCAACCTTCAGTTCCATATCAAAAACCTTATATTATGTAAAATGTCAAACACATGTGAAAGTGGATAGAATGATGTCACGCACCATCGAGAATTCCCCACATTTCTCCGTCTTGTTCCGGTCATTCTTTCCCTGGCCTCATTTTCTTAGTAACTATGATGCTTTCATAGGTACAGCACTCAAAGCAGTAGTTGAAAGTGCACAATTCTCAAATCCACCAGCCCCAAACACCCTATTCCTCCTCACCTGGCACTTTGCACGTTGGCTTGGGCAGATGCTGCCTGGGCCCCTGACCAGTGCCCTACGCCCTAGTGGGCACTGGGCTCTCAGGCAGCTACTGGGCTCCCAGGAACCTGAGAGAACTGGGCTTAACCTGTCCTGTCTTACCAGGGAAGCCCCCTCCCATGCAGGCTTTATAAACCCTTCTGGCTCTTGCAGGCCCACTCCCACCCACCCTTGGACCTCAAAGTTAGAAGTGACACCCCTTCTGGACAGTTCCAAGAAGCTGGTCGCCTCTGCTTGGCACCTGTCACCACCCTCTCCCTTGGTCACAATTGGGGTGCATGCTTTGTCCTGCTCTGCAGGCCAGCATGCTTCCTCTGTGCTTTCCTGGCAGGATCAGAGGGTGTGTTTCATGAAGAAAGACTCCCCGAGAATGGAACTAAACCTGAGAGAGGAAACATTAGACCGTCAGTCACTCCTCAAACTTCTCACCCTCCCCAAACCAGATTTTCAAGGGTGAATGACCAAGGCCTTGGCTGCTGGAGCACCCTGGAGACTGCCTGTGTGAAGGTCTGAATCGAGGGATGGGAAGGCAGGTTGATGAGTGACTCTTCACAACAGAAGTGTCACAGGAGTGATCCTTGGGGTCTCTGTGGAATCCCTCAACTGGAGGGCCACACGAGAGGGAACTGCAATGACCAGAGGCCTCACAACATGGATCTGGTGGATCAGGAACGGCCCCCAGAGACCCACCCTTGGTTTTCAGAAGGCAGAGAAGATCAGAGTCTGCAGGCCTAACCTGGGCTGGGCTCTCAGAATCCCCAGTTCCAAATGTCTGGCTTTGAGGAGAGATGCCAGGAGCTAGCATGGCACCCCTGGGGGCCACGTCCAGCCCATTAGCCAAGACTCAGATTGCCCACCCTTCAGTCGCAGCCCCTGGCCCCCTCCTGTCCAACTGCTGCTGGGTATCAAGTCCCGAAGCCCAGACCCCCTGCCTCCTCGGATCCGGGGGTAGCACCAGAGCACAGCCTCTGCTGGCTGAAGTCCACTCCACATGTTCACCAGAGCCAGCGTTTACTGCACACCCAAGTCCTATGGCCTCTGAGCAGACAGAGCCCTCAAGACATACGTGTGAGAAGGAAAAGATACACACGGGTATGTGTGCTGGAAAACACCAGGATCTGGTGCCGGCCTAGTGGGTCTGCAGGTGATTATCACCTGTGTTCCTTTCTTGAGACAATAAGGAGGAATTTCCTTATAATCCAGGAAAAAGGAAACAATGCCATTTCCGGAAAGAAAGGAAGGAAGGGAGGGAGGGAGAGAGAAAGAGGAAGGAATGTAGGGAGGGAGGGAGGGAGAGAGAGAGAGAGAGACAGAGAGAGGAAGGAAGGAAGGGAGGGAGGGAGAGAGAGACAGAGAGAGGAAGGAAGGAAGGGAGGGAGGGAGAGAGAGAGGAAGGAAGGAAGGAACGGAGGGAGGGAGAGAGAGAGAGGACTGAAGTGAGGGAGCGAGGGAGAGAGGAGGGACGGAAGAAAAGGTGGG